>MUZC01000282.1:54970-80510 GCA_002072015.1 Radix auricularia | reverse complement strand
GGGGGAAGTGGTTGTTGTCATTTTCTTTTATTTATTTCAAATAAATTGGTATCGTGTCACTTGTAGAGTTGAGAGTTGTCTCGGGATGTTAAACAAATTATAAACCATATTCACAGAACTGGCCGTTAAGTTTTGAAATGAAAGTGCGCTAGGGTGGGAGATTTGTTGGTGCCGAGAAGTCCATATACTAACGGAGAAATGAGGGAAACTAATGCAAAGTAGCAAGTGTTGAAGGCGAAGATAAAGGTGCAACTTCCTTAATGGAGTTCAATAGGTTCGTCCAGGCAGGCAACAAAGAAATGTGAGGGCTAGATAGTGGATGTGGGAATGAGGGGACGGCAGTGTAAAATGGACATTTTTGTCCACGTTACTATATTCCCTTTCATGTCCTTTATTCTGTTAAGGCTTAGAATGAAAGCCACGTCATCGTGGTTTGGAAGACATCGTTAGCGAGGATTCTCGTGTCTGCACCAACGACGGAACAAGTCATAATGAGATGTGAATGCATGTTGAGTCAGTCCATCAGATATTTCAATTTTTTGCAAATATATGTCAACCGTAAACAGTCTTGGAAATTGATCCGTCTATTTATTTTTATGTATATTAAGTATACAGGATCCTAACAAGTTGTGAGGATCCTCGGGTAAAATTTCGAGAATTCTTGTGCGTCGATCTGAAACTCTAATATGGCGTAAGACTGACTGCATTTATTGTTGTCCCTAAATAAATGGGATGAGAAGAGAAATAAACCATTAAGTGAAGTGATATAATAATTTATTAATTAGTTAATCGATTAATCTTCAATTTCTTTCATTTTTAAAATTTTTAAAAATCTCTTTTCTATGTCCCTTCCTCTATCACTGTCTCCCTTCCTCTCTATCAATGTCTCCTACTTGCACTCTCTATATCTCGTAATGTCTCTCCTTTCCATCTCCTTTTCTCTCTGTATCAATTTATCCCTTTCTCTTTTCTTTACCCGCTCTCTCTGTTATCGCTCCCCTCTTGCTCACCCACTCTCTCAGTCTTTTTCTCCCTCCCACTCCCTCCCCTTACGCTTGCTGCCTCGTTAATACTCCACGGCACCGATTAATCGATTCCTTCGAAGAAATCATCCGTGTTCCATTTTGAAACTAGAATTTTCTGTGTAAGTTTCCATTTATATGAACGGAAAGTTCCGTGAGGGAATATTTTTCATTTTCCCCATTAACCAGCTACAACCAGTAGAGAGGTAACAACCGTTCTCCACGTATTAACTCTTGATAAGGCAGGCAACATAGACATTTCTTCGGTCTTCAAAACACCACTGAATAAGTATCAAGTTATCAAAGGCATTTCTCAAGCTCTGAAAAAAATAACCAAGTGTTGAAGATGTCTGGATATTTTGTTGACAACACATTCCCACCCGACTATATATCCGCCTACGGTAGAGAATATGACAGACGCAACGATACAGCCATCCAATGGAAGCGTCCTTCAGTGAGTACATTGCTAAGTAGATGTAATCAATGTTCCCTCTAAAGTTCCTTGGTCCGTGATTATAGTTTTAAAAAAAACAACTCGTATGAAAAATTGCACAGAAACCATTTTTGTGTGTACAATATTTTGCATAATTTACTGCGCGAAAATTCTAAATTGCGTCATGGTGTTTGTCAGAATTCGACGCAGCCGCGCAGCCTAAAGGGAACATTGGGCGTAGCGTATATTTTAATATATATTATGTCTTTTAAAAATGTCACCAGAAGATGGGCTGGGCATGGCTGAATTAAGTTTGCAGGGGGCACCTGGCTGCAACGCTACCTGGGGAGGTGTGCAGTCACCTAATTATAGAAAATAATACTTTTGGAGCCCTGAATTTAGCATTTAATCATTGAGGGCCCCTGGCCTTGGCCCTACCAGCACCCTTTTTAATTCGCCCCTAAGCTAGGGTTTGGGGCATTGATGTTAAACCAAGGAGGCATATTTTTCTTATTATGCGTTTGGCGGTTCTCGGTTAAATAACTATAGGGCTTTATGTGGAAGTTTGGCGTAGCTAGGGATTTTTATGGATTTGGGGGGGGGGGGGTCCCTGCATACATGGCGATGGCGTAATATTTAATGGAAAAAACACACTTTGCAAACACTCTTTTAAGGGTCCCTCTCAAGTGGGGGCTCGGGGAAAATTAGAAAATCAGAGGCCCCTCCTCCTCACCTAACTACGCTACTGCGTGCAAGGGTTGGCAACAAATTAGTCCCTTGTGGGGGCAACTAACTCTACTTCTTTTAAAGATTGTACATTATACGACTTCTAAAAAACTGGTTGAAATCTGAGAGGTATCAAATTATAAAAAAATTATTTTAATGACTGACTGAAAAGAATAGGAACATTTTAACGAAAAGTTCAAGAGATCATGCATGAATGGGTCTGTACCGGTTCCAAGACACTTCTGTACAAGAATGATTTTAAGATATTATATGAGGCTCCGTAAACGTTCATTAAAAGGAATGCCATTTTTGTATAATGCTTGGCACACATCCTTAGGAAAAACTATGAAACGTTGATGTGCGTCACAAGAAGGGCGTTGAGTCTGATTAATTACTTATTTACTTATGCCACCCTGACTATTCACACACAATATGTGGTCTCAACTTTTCGTTAACAGCGAACTCGATTTAACTCTCAACTTAAGCAACATAAAAAATATAAAAGCCCAGGTCGTTCCGTTCTGCTGAGAGACATAATCAGAATATTTTTGAAAAAATGAAAATATAGACGTAAAATCATAATCATTTTGCTTTCGAGATTAACAGAGCGTGGGTTATTTCTCGCCGTAAAATATGATATGACGTAATTGTTTGAGCTTTGAACTGGAGGACTGGTTTCAAAACAGTCAGAGGGTTTTCTGAAATAATAATCATGCCAATGTCGTTGGAAATATATAATTGAAATGAAATAAAATTTAATTATTCATTCCTTTTATTGAACTCCTTCACATACACATTTTTGGTTGTCGGACTCACTGATTCGAACGCATGCAATAACATTCACTAAAACTATTTTGGGCTTTAGAAAAATGTGTGAGCCGAAGGCGCCCCAGATCAACATAGTCTAATATAACCCTCTTTGAATGTCATACTTATTGCATGTTTCATGCTAATTCTTTATTATATGATGCCCCTCTTTCAAATTATGATGCCCATTTTTATGACCCTCCTTAACTGTCTTATGCTCCTCCTATACTGTCTTATTCTTATGCTTTTTATAATATGCCTTATTCTTCTCCTTTTTTTAAAACTATCTTCTGTCCCTTCTTGACCGCTTATGTCACTCTTTGTCTGTCTTAGAAAAGGTGACAGAAGTTAAAAATAATCAAGACTTGATATATTCTGTATTGTCCTGCATTCGTATTAGAGATTTAAATGTAGATAAAGTGTTGGTTTTACTTTTTTCTTCAGGGCACCCATTCTTTGCTCGCCTTCCGGACAGGGAAAATGAGTATTTGCATGTGTTTGTTCTTGCATACGGAGTTAGAAAGTTGTATTTATCCTTATTTCTATCTGAGGGTTGTATTATGTTATCTTTGCGTTGTATTTCTAAATTAGAATTAATTGCTTTATGTGTAATTACTACTTTACTCTTGGTTTCCTCTATCATCTGGTGTTTCAATGTTTAATGATGTAGCTAATGGTGTATTTTTTAAATTTGTAAATGTTCTCCTGTCATTAATATGGCAGCTCTTTTTTGACTTTGCTCTAGCTGATCAATGTTTTTTTTTTGTGTGGATGGATTACATAATGGAGATACATAATCTAGTAAAGAAATATTAATTTCTATTAATTATAATTCATTGTTAAATATTAATTATTCATTTTTAGGAATTATTTAAATGCCTTATTAAAAGCTACTAGATCCGACCCGCGGCGTAGCATACACCGCAGAATCTCTCAAAGAAATGGGGAAAGAACTAGCACAAAGTTCTTAATGTGCGCTTTACTACCTTTCCTTCTATATAGCGCGTCTCAGTACGGTGAGCATAGTGTGGTGTAGGTGTGCAAACTACTACTTATATAATAATATAGACTGCATCGTCTTGACTGCGCTAGTTTGTGGCGAAATATTTTTATATGAGCATCAAAGCCCGTCCATGAACGTTTCGCTGTCGTTTCGGTGGCATGTTGTCTAGGAGTAACAGTAGTGATTAGCAGGAGTGACACACTTCAAGATGGGAACACAGTACTGAATGATGACCAAAAACCTAAACTGCACCAAAAATAACTCGTTTTGAACGTCAGCATAAATTTATTCTATATGGAAATAAGGTTTAATTTTTCTCCGCTAGTGATTGGCTGTAGAAGTCTGTAGTATTTTGAGGGACCAATCACATTCGAGGGTCGCACAGACAAATGCCTTTTATTATATAGTATAGATAGATGTATGATACATATTTTCAGTAGAGCATTTCCATTTCAGGAGTTTTGCCAATCACCTCAGTTTATAGTGGAAGATGCAACAAGTCATGACTTGGACCAAGGAGCATTGGGTATGTCGTCTACTGACTTGCTATTGATTTTTTAAAATATATTGGAATCCGATTTGGATTTCCAATCATAAATACTCCATTCATTACACAACAAACACCTGTGTGTGTGTTAGTGTTATTTGTTTCCTGTTTATTCATTTTTTTTTTAGGAAACTGCTGGTTCTTAGCAGCTGCGGCAGCCCTTGCTACTCGGCGCCCTGATCTGTTTAGTAAAGTAGTTCCCTCTGATCAGACCTTCCGCCTTGCAGATTACACTGGTATGCAATCATAACTGATTTTGTCTCATGCATTTACTTCAATCATTGTGCCGTAAGAAGAATATGATGCTGTTTCATTTAACCCGGATCGTTATTAATCTAATTATTATATTAATGAGAAATAAAGTAGCAACATTTTTAAGCAATAGAATCCCGTAATCAATGGTAAACAATAATTTTAAATCAATTTGTAAAAATTCGTTATATCTTAACATTTTAATTCTATACATGTAAAAATAGAAGTATTTTTATTACTATTAAACTTATAAAATTAATCAAGTTACGAAATAATGGTAATTAGCTCTATCAATTAAAAGTAAAAATATATTTCATGTTTCTGTCTCACAGGAAGGTTCAAATTCAACTTTTACTGGCAGGGGACATGGAGACAAGTTTTTGTTGATGATTACCTTCCCACCGATGGACATAAGCCGATCTACTGTAGAAATGTTGAGAGGCCGGACGAGTTCTGGCCTTGTCTACTGGAGAAAGCTTATGCCAAGTACGGTTGTTTGTTTGTTTGTTTTTTTAATGTTTTTTTTGAATTGTGTTAGTAAACGGTGTAATGTAGAATTAACTTAAGGGGAAAAATTGCTTTAAAAAATCAAAGGATCAACATGTTTGTTGTACTTTGTATTTGTTTAAAACAAACTGAGAACAGAAGAATGACTTAACATAGTGATTCCTTCTTGTTAATGGGTACAATATATTATATACAGTTTCAAGGAACATTGGTTACACTATGCCACTGAACAACCTGACACCGCATGATGAACACTGGCAAGTGCTTAGAAATATTGTTATTTTGCTTAATAGATAAAATACAGGTGGGTTTGTATTATTGTAAATATATGACAGAAACACAGATGTAATTGAAAAAAAATAATTAAAAATAATTATATAAAATAAATTAACTTTGACTGTAGCTTAACCCCCAAAAATATTGGGAGAAGACAAACATCATGTCTGCTGCTTTTGAAACAACTTCTTTCTACGAGAATTATGTCTTATGTCATGTTTACGGAAATTACTACATTGGTTTCTATTTCTGTCTTGCTGACATGCCCATGTGTCTGATTATTTTTGTACTTCGTGGTCCACTGGAACAAACGCAAGTAACAAAACAAACTCAAAAAGTATTTTAAACACGTACAATAGGTTGAAAATAGATTTACAAAAACAATAATCAGTAATTTTTTTAAAAAAAATTGGGGATGGGGGGTGGGGGTGTGGTCCTTTCAAATTTAGATAAAGTTATACAACTCAAGATTCAAGACTCCTAAATTGTATCCCTTTTATACTCGCATCTGTGTACGTCGTTTAACGAACAAGGCATACATCATTTAATATAACTTCTTCATAATGGCAGTGTTATTTTTGTTTCTATTTCGATAAGCTGACTAAACACTACAACACCAATTGTGTACATAATACACTAACTGTTTACTTTATACACTAACTGTTTACAGTTATTCTAATTGTTTACCATTACAGTGATTGTTTACAGTATATACAAATTGTCTACAGTATATACTGTTTATAGTAAACAATAATTGTTTACAATATACACCAATAACGGTCGTAAGTAACAAAAAACTCGTCTTTCTCTAGAAGACCTTGTCACTAACTTAATGGTACACCGTTTTTTTCATTAAGGCTCCACGGCAGTTACGAGGCATTGAACGGTGGTCGAATCAGTGAGGCCCTGGTCAACCTGACCGGTGGTAGCCTAGTAGAGATAGATCTGCGAGGAAAGACCAGAGGATGGCCAGGACTGTATGAACAGTTGGATCTTTACAACAGCCAGAGTGCCGTCATGGGAGCGGGGATTTACGTCAGTGTTTATGAAACATGTTTCAGTTAAAGATATAGTCATATCTCATATATATATATCAATGTAATTGACATGGAGAATTGGATTTAGTGTCTGGTGCGGTAAGGTCCATTGTGTGTGATTTCCTATAATATGTGTGTAATTTGTTTTGGAATCAGATTCCATCTTATACCGGTAATCGCACGAGAAGCTCAACCTTTTGACACGGACGCTAGTTAACAATAATCATGCAGTATTAGTGTCTGTTATCAAGTAATTAACATCTATATCAAATTACCCACATTAAAAAAACAGCGTTTTATTAAAGTGACTAGTGTTTTTTAAAATGAATTTTGCCTGAATTCAAACTACTCAAATATGCATGAAATAATCAGTATTTGTAATACAATTAACGTCTTTATTAAATAATTAACGTCTGTATTAAAACAACTAATATTTGTATAGATTTTTCTATTTAAAAAGCTAATGTCTGCATAACTATAATTGTTAAAAGTAGCTTAAGCCTCTACAATAAAATTATAACACTAATGTCTGTATAGAAATAATGAATGTCTGCAGTAATAATTAAAAACCCCGAGATGTTTCGCGTATAAGATATCATGCAATAGCTTTATCACTTTATAATTACGTCCGATTCTAAATAATAAATTATTAATTTACACCATTTGGGGGGGGGGGCACATCATAATCCAAAATCATTGGACATTTGGATGTACATAAGTTACTCTGCAGCTGTTGATGTCGGTAAAAGTGTTTTGGTATGGTCTACTATTTACGGTAGGTAGTCTTGAAAACATATTGTGATCTCTTATTTTTAGATATGAATATTTAGCATGTGGACACACTGTGGAAATGAAAGATTGTGACAAACCAAGCATGCCTTAATTATTTTTTTAAATTTTTCTGTCTACATTATTTTTAAAAAATTAATAATTTAATGTTTTAAGTATTTGTAATCACCAGTAATTAGGTATTTTTTTATATTCAGGAAGGACAAGCTAGGCTCAGCCATGTCCTAAACGGCCTTGTGAGTGGACATGCTTACAGCATTACGGGTTTTCAAACGGTTTGTGGCTCCTGCATTAAAGATAGATTTAGTTTTTTCATTGTATTAAATTCAGTAACAAATAGCTTGAAATAGCTCCCGCAACTATGGAGTATTCGATTTTATATTTATATTGTGATATCTAACACCTCCTCACCTTTAGGTCGCATTGAGAGGAAGACAGTTCAACTTGATACGTCTGAGAAATCCCTGGGGACGCGGCGAATGGAAAGGAGCTTGGTCTGATGAGTAAGTTGGGGAGCACTCAATGAGTTCACGCAGAAACAATTGTCCTGGCACTGAACCAAATACAAAGCCTTACTTTGAATTAAACATATATAAATTTAATGAAATGAAAAATTATTTGCATTAAAAAAAATAATAATAAATTGATCCAATTTTTTGTAGTGAAAATCAGTTGGCTCAATTTTTGTATTGTGTAAAATAAGTAAGAAATCATAGATATATAATAAAAAAAATATAAATAAAAATTCGTGGTTTGTTTTTGTTTGAAAGTCCTAGAACAGAAACTTTAATATTAAAATATAAGGCTTTATCCATAAATTTTCCATGAGATGAAGATAATATTTTAGTTTAAGCATAAAATGTATTTCCACAGGTCTAGGGAAATGTTTGGCTTGCCCGCTCGAGATAAAAAAGAACTGCTGCTGAAAATTCAAGATGATGGCGAATTCTGGTAAATTGTGTGGCCAATATAAATCTTGACATTGACATTAGCAGGATAAAATTAAATTTAATAATACATTACATCAAACAAACGTGTATGTCAAGGCAGGGAGACAACAACAACTAGTAAGTTGTCATTTGGAGGATCAACGGATTTCTTATCTCCTTACAGCTGTGATCGAAAGGGATCAACCAATGAACGACCAAGCTAGACAAAAAATAAAACCATGGCAACTAATATATGGCCAATAGAATTGGACCCCATTGCATAAAGGGGCCATTATATGAGCTATAGAATGTGACAGTTATTTAAAAGGACAATCATATATATGATAGAGTGGGATGCAATTATCAATAGAAACAATATTTAACACAATTATCTAAAGGGGCCAACATATTAAATATAGGGCTGGACACAATTATATATAAAGGTCCATCATATAGACGAAAGAATAAGACACTGTGATATATAGGGACCATCATATAGACGAAAGAATAAGACACTGTGATATACAGGGACAATCATATAGACGAAGGAATAAGAGACTGTGATATGCAGGGACAATCATATAGACGAAGGAATAAGAGACTGTGATATGCAGGGACAATCATAAAGACGAAAGAATAAGACACTGTGATATGCAGGGACAATCATATAGACGAAAGAATAAGACACTGTGATATACAGGGACCATCATATAGACGAAAGAATAAGACACTGTGATATATAGGGACCATCATATGGACTAAAGAATAAGACACTGTTATAAAGGGACCATCATATAGACGATCGAGTTGGGCAGAAATGGCATCATATGGCCGATAAAGAAGGAAACAATTTTAAGCAAATAACTGTAATTAATTATTAATGTCATATATCTTGACGTTCCCTGCTGAATCCTTTGGTTTGAGGTATTCGGGTCACTTTAAAAAAATCTTTTTTTAATGATGAAATGTTATGTTAAATATTTTTTTTAAAAAAATATAAAAATTATGAGAAACTTTTAGTCTATTAAATTGAATTTATTTCATTAAAAAAAGTAATGAAAGGTTCATATGTGAACTAAAACCTCATCTCTGTATATTATTGCAGGATGGACTTCAATGATTTCATTAAAATGTTTGATGTGGTCGACATCTGTAAACTGAATGATGTCGACCTGTAACCTTAAAAGCCAGCACAGATTTTAAAATGATGATTACCTAGTGAATTTAATGCAGTTAGAATATATTTTTAACACGTAAAAAATGATTTTATGAAGTTGGTCATGACAAATCATTGCAAAGAAAAAAAAGTAATTTTAATTGGAATCGTTTATCACTCTAAAAACAACAAAATATTTAAAAAAGATTTTATCTAAATTTGTTTGTGACAATTAAAAAAAATGTAATTCTCCAAAGTGGACGCTAAATTATTACAATTTTTACTCGATGCATGGAATACATTATTTTACATGAATGAATGAAATTACGAGGTTTGTTTTGTTGTGATTCATACCTGAACATTTAATAAAAATCTAATTATATAAATCGTGATTTTATTTTATATGGGAAATGATGGCCCAAGTCAAATAATTTTATACGTAAATAGGTTTACATAAGATAAAATCGAATATGTAAAGCTCAGTTGGTGTTTTGTATGTTTGTTTGTCGCTGCTCTCTGTCCCGCTCTAATTTAAAAAAAACCACGTAACTGATAAGGATCAAATTTCGCAGGACGGTTCCTTTTAGCCTGCAGATTGTTTAAGTATAGTTTTTTCTAATTGCCCTTTTGCCCTATTAAGGCCGTAAATTAAACAATCAGAAAATGTAGAAACAAAAAATAAAATCTCACTTACATTTTGAAGAATTTTAGGCGGACGTACAACACAATTTATTTTTGGGGCACAATTTTTTACCCAATAATTTTTTTTAACTGTGTGCTTTGAAAGTCTTTTGTTGTCAAATTACGGTGCGCACATTTTGGTGTAAACTTCTTAAATTTAGCTGTTCAATCTTGTCATAATAACATATATGTTTGGTTTGGCTTGCGGTACAGTTGCTTTTTTCGGACAATTTATATACGTTATAGATGAGTTAAAACTATTTCATCGCCTTTGTCACACAATGTTTGGTAATTATTTTTAACATGTTGGAATACAATTAAAATCTATACATTTATACAATTAAAACTTTGGCTACGGGGCTTGTTAACAAAAGTAGATAAGCTTAAGAAAGTATTCCTCGAAACGTCTAATAACTTTTATCGCGAATTGCAAAGTTGGAATAAAATATGTTATTTTTTAAATACATTTTGGTCATTGTTTCACGTGCATTCAATAACAGGCGGGTGATATGCACAGTTTTGTTGTTGTTGTTGTTTCTTTTTAAATGCAGCGTATAATTTCTTTACTTTTAGAAATAACATCTCATGTGGGGGTCTGGAATATAATTTACAAAATGTGATGCCTTTTTGGTAATAGGGACTCAAAAAAAATAATTTCCTTCCTTTATAAAATTTAATTATTCAAATTCATCAAAAGCCGTAAATTTAAATCGTAAAATGTAGACACAAACAAACAACAATTGATATATTATTTCCACAATAAAGCAACTTTTAATACGTTTAAATATGACATTATTTTTTGGTCCAGGATCTGATAAGAATACTTTATTTTAAGCCGGAAGATTTTTCTAACCTTTTTCCCATGAACATTTTCTTGAATTCTTTTAATTACGACTGTTTTAGTTTTTTAAAAGTATTTTAAAAGGAAATTTCATAAATAACATTTATAATTTAGTTTATTGGCGTTATATATTAAGTAGTTTTTGCCTTTGAGTGTGTGTGTGTGGGGGGGGGGGGAGTTTCAAATGTTCTTTATCTCATAGACACATATGTACAATATTGTTTTACTTTAAATTGTGTTATGATGAAGAGTCATAACTATTTATGAAATTTTAGAGTGAAGAGAGTGGTAGATATCTTTAAGAAAACTGTAAACTGTGTTTATTTAGTACATATGGGAATGTAAATGTAGATTTTTTTCCGTCAAAATTAACAATGCTATCAAAACTACTTTTTGAATAGTTAGCGCATTTTATGAGACATTTTATTAAGTTAATACATTTCAAGTGATAAAAAAAATAATGTTGATTGATTGTTATTGATTCCTATTTTATTTTATTTTTTGTTTGGGCGGTGACGTGGGTAAAATATTTCGGATACATATTTAGATATATAACATTTTTACCAAGAGTGTTTCATGTGAACATACGATTGGATATGTCTTTAATTTGAACATATTTAATGTTCTCGATTCATTTATCTTCGTGTGCCTATTTTCTATACTAATGACAGCTTAATCCTTCAGTCACTAAAATAATATACTTTAATCAGAGACTACCCATACAAAATTGCTTTATAAAATTGAAATCAATATGCTCACTCCTTCGTGTCCGGCAGTGGTGTAGCGAGGGGGGCAGAGGGATCTGTCCCGGGGCGCCACGCAAGGGGTCGCCAAAATGAGTATTAAAACGAATTATTTAATATTTTTAAATGTAAACTAATGTATCCTAAATACGTTGGCAAGATTGAATTTTGGAGCTCCATAAATATCTTCATTACAAGCTAGTTGCCATGCATGATTTGGCGCTCCCTTTGAGCATTCAGGGGTGCCATTCTACTCATAAATAAATTACATATCCATAATGTTTGATTGCTTATAGAGTTTTTTTTTAAAAAAGTTGTGAGTCGGTGGGTGTGGGACTGGGGAAAAGGTAAGAAACAAAGTCTAGTAAATTACTGGCAAAGTTTTTAAAAGGAGCCAAGACGACAGAAAAGCTGAAGCCGCAAACTCTGTATCTTCAGAGTCAAATAACGACAGTCTTAGAACACGAAAGCGAGAAGGTTGATCCATACCGTTAGGATTACAACATTCAAGAATATATGATTCAGTATTTGTGCCACACTATCCTTGTACACGAGTTTTATATGTGAAACCAATTTTTAACATTATCTGACAAGGACTTCCCTTTAAAATTTATTTTAAAAATCGGTAAAAAATTTATAAAACGCTGAAACGTTTTTACAGATTGTCCATAACTACGAAGATGTTTTTTTTATTTGGTTTTGTAGAAAAAAATGGTATATATAAGGGTGTACTCCAACAATTGTCTGTCTATGAGGTATGAATATCTTGTCTATGTAAGTAAGATTCAGAAAAGCTAAGGGACGAGTAAGTAACCATTATAACTTGGAGTGTTGCACTAGGTGCGAAGAAAGTATAGTCAGGTAAGTAAGGTTTAGAAAGTTTTAGGGACGGGAGATAATCACACCACGGACGGCATTACCAACCCTTTGATGAAGTTGATCTGTTTGAGAAAACTTTAAAAAATATTTTATATGGGGGGGGGGGGTAATCCCTAACATGGACTGTAAGGATGTATGCTAAGTTACAGACAAGGTCAGTAAGTGTGGTAGACGATATGGGTGTGGGGTAATGGTGATAGTGGTATGATGCATGGAAGAAGTGTTTATGTTGTTGGCAAGGGAGAAAAAAGCAATACCGATTGAGTAATACTAACAGACTTTGAGAATACCGCTCGTGTTTGTAAAAGAAAGTAAGGGTAACGATATTGTCTTGGTCAAGAACTAAATAGGAAAGGAGGACAAAGATATGCTGCTCGAGTATTAGTAAATTTAGAGAAAGACAGACGATCGTGATAAAGAAAGGGATGGTCATTTTACTTTTATGAAAGGGATATAAATCTTTTCCTAGAACAATGTTTAACACTGCCGTTGCTCTTTCTTGCTTCATTCGTTTGTTTGTGGTTGTAACTCTATTTCATTTTTTTTGAAGTCGTAGATCCTACATGTGGAAGAAATCAGCAGTCCCGAGCCTGCGCTCTTCATGGGGCTTCCCGGAAAACCCCCCCCCCCAGCCCTCTGGCCCTCTAAGGGGTGCGAAGGCTGGGAAGCCCCCCCCCCGGAGCGGTCGCTGCTACAAGCGGCCGCCTGGGCGTCCAGGGCGCTGGGCCGAAAACGCCTCCCACTTAAGTGTTCCTCCCAAGGGAGGTGTGGAATTTTTCCTACGGTGACTCGCTATCAACATAGTATCACTTTGGCGCCACCACGGCAAAGCTTACGAGTCTTTATANCTAGGGTTTAACCCCCACCGGAAGGTTTCCTCAGAGCTGGCGACCAATAGCGTTTCCTAGCGGTACCTTTTGCTATTCCGTACTGGCGCTCCTGGCCCTAAACCGGCACCGCTCAACAGCGTTGCTAGTTAATTGAGGGGGACGAAACGGTCGCTTCGGAGTAACCCGACCCTCAACGGGTACTTTGGTTTTCATCATCGGCATTGCATCTAAATGATTTGCCTAAGATCCGTACAGCGACTGTAATCATATTTATGACTAGCACCTATCGCCTAACATCGGTCTTCGGCTGTCCAAGCCAGTGGTTTGTCGGTTTCAGGTCGTGGTCTGCTCCACAACCCTACTCGTCTGGCGAACCACGTAGAGGTCACCCCTTCTCGCCAGGAAGTCGTAGATAACAAGAGGTCTTTGTCTAAGTTTTTAAAGAGCTTCTTTTATATTGATAAGCATATCTTTTTCTTCTGAGGGTTTTCTTTTACTTTTAGGAATGTTTTTGAGAATGAGACGTAACATAGATCAACGAGTCATGGCTCACCACATTTACATGGTTGATTTGAGTTATCGTGTATCCTTTTCAACCACTATCAAGGGAAATGTGGTGAACGCGGCCTACTTGGTTATAGGTGAATCACATCCCTCCACTAGTATGATAATGAACTTGTCATGTTTCTTGTTTGGGACATACAATGTCTAATGATTGTTATAAGACATTAACGATATCCTAGGAGGGGTTGATGTGTTCTCAGCTCAGAAAAAATCTGACTTGTTATTTTTTAGTCCACTTTAAAAAAAAGTGTTTTAAATATCTTTTTTACCTTTATTTGTATTTATTTAAAAATTTTAATCCGCTTATAAAAGCGTGTTTGTTTAAATCTTTTTTTTAATATTTATTTTTTCGTCTATTTAGTTCACTTATAGAAACATGGTTTTTAAAAATATCTTTTAAACTGCATTTTTATACCAAAAACCTCTTAACCACCCGCCAAAAGTTTTAATACGAAGGTGATGTGGCCACTAAATAAACTCCGGTGGCAAATGATTGTGAACAATAGCAGACGAATACATATGCTATAAAGAGATGAAGTTTAAAAATAGTTAATTTAATTAATGTCAATTTGATCGATATGAAATTTTGATAACATGCATTATCATCCAAGATCTGACTGAAGTAAAATTTTGAGATTTTTAGGGCTATTAAAATGATTTAAATTTGTGTTGGAAATTTTGAAATTTTGCGGACAGGAGCAAAGAAATGAAAACGTGGTAACAATAAAGTCAATAATAATTTAATAAATCAAATTAAATGCCTAAAATTAAATTTTATTGTTAGAAACCGTGAAAGCTAAATACAAGTTGATTATAGTTTTGCAAAATAAAGCAACCGCTACTTGTTTTCAAAACCGAAAATAATTTGGATTTCCTATTTTCGTTTAGTAACCCTAGTAGACGAATCATATCAGGTTCCGGCTAATAGAACATGTAACTGTTCGGACTTGGTACCTGGTAGAAAATGTCTACCCGGTTGGTCCCTATTATTCATTTATAAAGGAAATACATTTAGAATTATATTCATAATATTGACCTAAACGCATAGACAACAAAGGGACATTTATTCACACATTGATATAACCTCAATAATGACGTGACGTCACAATGTTTTATGGCGAAAAACATGCTCTGTTAATCTCGAAACCAGCAGTAAATGTTTTTACCTCTCTCTATGCATTATTGTTTAGGCTGCGGCTATTCGGACCTGGGTCCGTATAGCCTATGACCACTATACGGACCCGGGCGGGTTCTGTTATATTAAAAGTGTATTCGGAGTCAGCGCAGATGACAGTGTAGTACAATGTACTAGTATTAATATGGCTAGTAATTAAAATTATGTTATTAATTTCATCGCTAAACCTAACCCACACCCTAAAACCTATAACTAAACCTAACCCACACCCTAAAACCTAAAAAAAAAATAATTCCTCAACCGAAAACCGAACCTCAGACATAATTACCACTTATCCATCGCACTAACGATGAGAACAGGAAGACTCGAACGCCATTGGTATTTTAAAATTTATGAAGTAAACTTTATACAATTATCGTTTACTAAGCCTAGCGGGTCCGAATAACGGTCGTATGCTATTGGGACCCAGGTCCGAATAGCCACGTCGTTATTTTTTATCGGGAGTTACCTCGCATAGTATTACGCACGGAACGGACGATCATACATATCAAATTATATATATTGATCTGTTTGAGTGTGTATGAATGTATGGTTGCATACCATCTCCGAGGTCAACAATGTTATCTTTGCCTCCTCTCTCGGTATTTCCTATATATTCTATCTCTTCTTTTCTTTGTATTTCTTCCTCTTTTTCTTTTTTTTTGACCTTTTAACAAAATGGGCGGAAGTGACTAAAATCTTAGAACAACGATGACGTGGCCTGACACTTTCAAACACAAATTAATGATTTGTAATATCGGGTAAAGCCGTTCTATACAGGAAAAACGAAAAATTGGCGAAATTGAGGTATAGGAATTTCCCACTCTGCTTATGTAATATTGAGAATTCGGAACAATCTGGAAATATTCCTGGGCGGCAAAAGCTGAAACGCTACTCTTGTTTAAGGAAATCAAGTTGTCAAGTCTTCGATAATTTAGCCCTTAATTTTATCACTGATATCAAAGAAATAAAAAGTAATACTAGTTTAATAAATACTCAAACGGGAGTATTTTACACGTAAACATTAGGTGTTTAGTAACATTATTTGACAAGCGATTACTTTTATAACAATTCAGCTGAGGATGTCCAGTTATTTCAAAGACAACACATTCCCAAAAAAAATTTTTTTTTTGAAGGGAACAGATGAGTTTATATTTGATGGTGCCGTGTGGAAACGTCCTTCGGTGAGTAAAACTAATCAGCAAGAGCCTTACACGTTTGTTATTTAAAAAAAAAACACACACAACATTTTCAATTTTGTATATGTCGCGTCTTGTTAGTGATAATGGTACAGACCTGGCAACTAAAGAGAATGATGATCTCTCGTAAGAGTTTACAAGTTTTTAATATTTAAGTAAGGACGTATATTAAATGAGCAACGAGAAAATGTGTCTTTGTCACCTCAATGCCACTGTATCAAAAAAGACTCTCAAATACGGCCATTAGATTTAAAAGTGTGACCTAATTTTGTACCTTAAAATTTGTGTGCATTAATTCATAATAGTGAAAGAATGTGATACAGAAATTGTATACATTCTGTCAATTAGTCTGTGATATCTTGAGACGTTAAACCGATATTAATGGCGAACTTGTATAAAATATTTATAACTAAAAATGTAGAGAATTAAAAATTAAAGTATGCCATAGTATGCCATAAAGAGATGTATCTGATACATGTTAGGTATCATTATCCAAAATAGAATGTATATTCAAATTAGGGCTGTTAATGATTAATTTAAATTTAATTGTCAACTTTTGAAAAATAGACGATTAATTTATCGTTAATTTCGAATAATGTCAAAAATTAAATTTATAATGTCATAAGTAGCACTTATTAAACGTTCTTGTTGAAAATCAAACTAACACTGGAATCTCTCCTTCCTAAGTAATCTTTTAACAAACTACGCAAAAAGACAAGTGTGTTGACATTATTTGGTTCAAGTGATGAGCGGGTCTAATTTACAATATAACCAGCCGAGCTGAACAATCATTCACATGGAACTAAGGTATTAGGTATGCACAAAACGGTCTGGGCATGGGATGACATTGTCGGATATCGGTGTTTATTAAGTTTCTACCATTGTAGAGGACTAATAGATTCAGTAGCTTTCATCTCATGCTGTCGTCATTTTCTTTCTCTGAGTCTGAATCAATAACTGCCATTAGCTTAAAGCGTTTTTCATTTGGTTTGATAAGTGGGTGAAGTGTTAGAACCATAGTACGCAAACTTTATTGAATTTTGAACATTATTGTCAGTCAATAGTTCAAAACCAAAATGTTCGCGTAATCGTAAATAAATTAATTATTTATCAGCCACTATCTTTTATTTATTAAAAAAACACAAAACTTTATTGACTTCCAATAATTTGTTAGTGATGCATGGGCCGATTAATCATTAAATTAATTTATAATAATAAATAATTTATTCGTAAATTTATTTTTGCATTTATTTGAGAAATTTAACGTTAATATCCGCAGCCCTAATCCAAATATTTAAATTTTAAAACATTTTATAAATTAAAAAATAAATAAAATTACAGTGTTTTTTAAGTCAAGAGAACTTAACAATTATTTTAATATTGTACAATAATTTCATTTTTTTTTGTTTGATTTACTTTAGAAATTTTCAAAATAACCGAAAGTTTTTTTATGTCCCTGAAAGCAAATAACTTTTTCAGAAATCTGGTCCCACCTATGGCAATAATAACCTGAGGTACGGCTCTTTAAGCTATGCATCATATCGTTTTTACATAGTCACCAATGTATTAAAAAACATTCCTTATCTGTACACAATTTCAGGCCCTCACTCAGACACCAGTGTTTGTAGTACATGGTGCTAATAGGCATGAGCTGGACCAAGGTGCTTTAGGTAAGTCAATGAAGGAGCAAAAATTTTGGGTAAAAAATTGGAGGATTAATTTTCTTTGGGTAAGTCAATGAATGACCAATGTGCTTTGGGTTAGTCAATAAATGAACAAGTTGCTTTAGGTAAGTCAATGGAGGGCTAAGGTGCTTTGGGTAAAAATATTAAGGACCTAAGCGCTTTCGGAAGGTCAATGATTTTTTTTTTTTGAAAACCCAAGGGGTATGTCAATGAAGGACCAAGTACTTTAAGTAAATCAGTAAAGGATCAAAATGATTTGGGTGAATTTTGTTGATGGACCAAGAGAATTTAGGTAATTTCAAAAAGAACTAAGGTGCATTGGTTAATGAAATGAAATACCAAAAATAGAAGCCCAATTATTCATCTATGGCATCTAATAACTATTTGTTAACTTAATGAGCTTTTAGTAATAAGCATTAATTGATACGAAACATATATTTATGTTTCCTACATTTTATTTAAAAAATGTCTCCAAAATACAGTCATTTATTTACTACTAATGTCCATTATCGATGTAACACTTTTGATATAATTATAATTTGCAAATACGTCGGAATATCTGCAAGATAAGTGTACACAATTTTGAAACTCAGTTTTTATATTTTATCTTTTAAAATATATAAATATAATCCCAATTTTACAGTTGACCAATTTTGGGCACACTTAGGAAACATATTGCAAACAAGAAAAAATTTATCTGAAACATCAAAATATTAACTGAATTTTTAATGAGGTAAGTATTTTGTATTAATTAGGAAACTGCTGGTTCATATCTGCTGCTGCAGCCCTGGCGACTCATCATAAGGACAGGTTCGAAAAAGTTGTTCCCCTTAACCAGTCTTTCAGTCCAGGACTTTACACAGGTAATAACTTCAACTTTTTTTAAAGCCTATTATCAAAATTCCTAGGAGACTACACAATAGAATAATTTTTTTCAATGTAAATAAAACTATGTTTTTAGCAATATGGGTAGCACGTCCACTCGGATTAATACATTTTAAATATTAAAACACGTTTACAAATTGGTCTGGAGAAATTCGTTTCATACAGTTAGCTAAGATTGTAATAAATATAAAAATTTGCTGAATGCAGGGTTGCCAAACGTCCGTAAATTTACGACAGTCTGTAAAGATTTGTGGTCAAATTTCCTGTCCATAAAATTCCATTAAAAAATTAAGACGTCTGTAAAAAAAAAAGGACAAAATGTGGAATCTCAAAGTTTAAAAAAAGTAAATCAAGTTTGGGATAAAAATATTCTTGAATCAAATTTTAATTTTAAAATTGTTTTAATGAATTCCCGCGCTCTGTAAATAAACTGTAACAGCTGTCTTGACAGCTAGGAAAATCACACAATAAATTATTCATTGGTTATCAAACAAAACTACAGCTGCAAAAAGTAGATGATCCATCGACTGTTGAAATGTTTATGCTGATGTTCTTGCATTTTATAATTATGCAATCAGGGCAATCCAGAAAAGAATGCCTATTAGCAACAGAGTGCTGAAGATCATGTCAGTACTAAAACCCATTACAGAATATCGTCGGAACAGTCGGAAATTTTGGAACTGGCCCAGCTTTCACAAAGTGTGTCTCCAGCAGATTTTGAATGTTTAAAAACCGAGTTTATTGACTACCTAGTTGCGAAGGTTGTGATGCTTTCTTGCATCAAATTGGATTAGAAATATCGAAAACAAAGAGTACACATTTCCGCTACTTTCGAAGTTTACACAAACAATGTTAGCGCTTCCACGCGGAACAGCAGAAGTAGAACGCGTTTTTTTTCTGCTGTTAGTTTATTGAAAACCAACTTGAGAAACAAATTGTCTACTCCAACTTTGGAAAGTTTACTTACTCTGAGAAAAGGACTGGGTAAAATTACTCCCACAATGATCGACCGTGTAAATGTTTCTATGTATGATCATAAGCGAAGGCATTAAACAGTCACTGACGATGCATGTGATACAATAAACTAACGTTATAAAATATGAGCATGATAGAGACGTGCTCATATAGATATTATACATTATTTAACTACAATGCTCGTAGCTCGAACCATAGTCGTTCGTTTTAAGGTAATCTTTTTGTTCAATGTGTCCGTAAAAAATGTTTTTGTCCTTAAATTTTGTTGAGAGTTTCTATATTTGTCAGTAAATATTGTTTTATTGAGTCAGTACCCTGGATGAGTAACAATGAATATGTTTGTTTAACAATGAAGCACCACTATGAGTTTTGAAGATAAAATTTTAGTTACCATTATCATCATCATTAATGGAGGTCCAGCCAATGGAGGCCGTGACCTGCTCAATCTATGTTTTCCAATAGGACCATTAGCTGCCAACTGTCTTCTCCAGCTCCCAAATGTGGCATTTCGTTGCAAAATCATAGACTCATCTTATTCTCAGTATGTCATGGAGCGATCTGTGTTTTGTTTGTTTTTGCCAGTGAATTACTTAAGCTATCATACAGACCGAGATACTGCTTCAATTAACAATGAATGCAGCTTTATTGTATTAGCACACCCACCTTAAGTCTTATATATTTTTTCCTGCGCAAACAATTGCTACACCAGTGATTATAATATTGTTATTTGAATTTTTAACATGCATCACTGGAAAGTCTGAAAAAATGACATCCAAGATGTTACATAAATTGAATAGTTTTCTGGCCAGTCACAATATACGATATCTCTAAACTGGTTACAAATTCATACAATTGTTCTTGTTTGAAGATGTTTAAAAATTCATTTCTAAATCAATTTTTTACCATAGGAATGTTTCACTTCAACTTTTTCCAAAATGGGATATTAACGAGAGTGATCATTGACGATTTCCTGCCAACAAAGGAGAATAAGCTACAGTACTGCAGCAATAGGGCGAGACCAGACGAATTTTGGCCTTGCCTATTGGAGAAAGCATATGCGAAGTACGATTATGCATTTATATTTAAAAAAAATCAACGGGGCAATGTCTTTAGATGTGACGTACAGATAAAAAGTTTTGTGAATTTAAGGTTTTGTCCCTAAATGAATATTTCATACTTAAAAAAGTTTACTGAAAATGATACTGAAGCATATTTATATGATAGTTTACAGTAAGGTGTTTATATGCTATAGCAACAATTCTCATATTCCTTAATCGATTTATTATATTTATTTTTTTAGTGTTTTTTTTTTACAAACATTTCCTCCTGTTCTTGTAAGGCAAATGCCAGGAAACATTTTGTCTGAGAGAACAATAAATACCACATATTTTGAAAAGTTATTTTGTGAGAGCCATACATTATGTTTAAAAAAGTGTTTTTTTCGTGTAACGCACCGCAACTGTGTTCCGGCCCCTTTCTTTTTTTACTAAAAATAATAATTTTTATCACTGTCTGTAATGCTTTTTAAGCTTGCGTTCCATGACTTTTTTTTAAAAAAGCGCTGTTTAAAACACATAAAATGCACACAATTACTTACTTTATTTAGACTAATTCAAAACTTATAGTACAATATTTATGTCTCAGAACTCTTTTTCATAACTTTGATTTACTTTTTCTAATCAATAATGATATTTCTTACCATTAATTCGACTTGTATTGCTGCATGGTTTTGCTATTGGCTTTGTAGTCTGGTTAATACGTGCTGAGGTTAAGCCTCATGCAGGTGTTGAGGCTTCCATCCATTAAACGTGATCTCTGGTTGCTCTAATGTTCTTCAGATGTTAGAAAGACTGTTTGCATTCATACGTAGAGCCAAACATTGTCGGTACAACAATTCTTCTCATACGCTGTGCGGTATTTGAAGGGAAGCGCATTCTAAGTTTTGACATTCAGCTTGTCTGCGTTTTAAAGTTTTTAACGCAATATCTCTTGGTCATTGTGTTTATACATTTGAAATTTCAGTGCAAATGTGAGCCTGCACATGCAACGTCTTATGAATCATACCAGATAGAGAGTTCGGGACTTTGCGAATATGATAAGGAGGTCCCAAGGACGGCCACAAAAATACCGAGAGGTTTACTGGATTTTCTGGAAAATAAAAGAAAAAAACGAAAAAATATCAGTATTTTGTCAATTTTTCGCAATCATAACATCTATCGGGTTAAAAAAGCACAAAACAATAGCTAAAAATATTTAAAACAATGTTGGAAAAGGAATTATTACAGAATCTCTTTTCGTTCGCCTCCCGTAATTTTAGCAGCAATTTGTAGATAGTAATAATTGTTTTGTTAAGTTTCAAAAGTATTGATTTGAAATTACTTCTAATGTAATCTATAATGATAGTTAATGGGGTTTTCCCGCTTTGTGAATGCTTTTGCTAGTTTGTTGCGTGGTGCGCATTATATTGACACATTCTTGGTGTGATTTAGCGTGAGGGGATATGACGTCATATTGTGTTTAGTTTCAAAATTAATTCTTTGAATTGACTTTTAAAATAATCTAAAATGATTTAACTTGAATTTTTAAAAAATCGGAAATTCATTGTCGGAAATTGCGTTTAAATTCTCATTCGAGGTTTTATTACTTTTTTCTTTTCTTTCTTCCCAAATTGTGTTGGCTTGCCACCTCTGCTTGCTGTTGTACGAGTCTTTCTAAATCTTCATTCAGTGACTTGAACTTATACCCCCACATTTCTGAGGCCTTCAGGTCAACAGCTTGGAGCTCAATATCTCTGAAGGAGACACCTGGGTCCAACTCATGCCACTGCTTTCCACTGACCGCTCGAATGGAGAGTTGATGAACTTAAAAGGACGGCTATGCTTGCGAAATTCTCCAAATCGCGCTGTAAATGACTGAAGGAGATTAGGCGTGAATCATGGTAGCTGCTGAATATTAAGATATGGACAAAGGTCACTTGATGTGCACATATCTTTGAACTCTCTAAGTTTCTCAAAGTGTAGTAGACGAACTGTTTTCAAATGCAAACACTACTTGTTGCAGGGATAATGTTGTATTTCCAACGCCTTGCAGTTTCACATTTAGCTGTTTTAGATATTATTATTACGCCATTAAAATGTAGATTAAAAGAGTCTGAAGAAATATTTTGTATATATTCAAATATTTGTCTGCAAGTCAAATGCAGGGATTATTAGAGCCACTTCTGGCTTGCGAGCCATGGTTTCCCGACCCCTGTTGAAAGGTACTAGTAATGTACCAAAAATAATATGTATCCTCGTTTATGTTAAAATACATTCTTAAACACACACAGTAAACGTTTTTCCTAAAAAAAATAAATAAAGCAATGCACCTAGTGTAAAAAAAAAGGGTGAAGAAAGTTGTCACACTACTCCCTTCTCTATATTTTAAGCCATCTCTTTTTAAAATTAAATAATAATAATAATAAAAATAATAATGATAATAATAATAATATTAATAATTTATCATTCTCTACATGGTGCAACCATGCTGGACAAGAAGCAGCGAGCTGTCTGTCTGACCTCTGACCCACCGACCAATTTGATTGCAAGAAAATGTAGTAAACATTTAAAATTTCGTTGAATCGAAGACAATTATTGTGTTATTTCAGAACAAAATAACAAGTTTTTCGTAGTGTAATTTTTATAAATTTCGCCAAACAAGCGGAGGTCGCATGTGCAATCCCCAACAGAGCCATTTCTTTTTCAATTTTTAAAAATGTTTTTCTTTGTGCCCGTTCCTTTCCCACTTTATTTTCGATCATGGCTTTGCAATAACTTCGTGCTCTCCGTTGTGCTAAGTGACAGAAAAGTATTCATAATCTCTCCTCAACAATTACTTTCATAAAATGAATACCTTAGGCGCCCTGCTTCGCTCTCCACGCATGCGCAATTGTGTGTACCCGTAGTAATGTGTACCTCATCGCTCCTGTGTTCTCAGTCACTTTGTTATCTCCTACAGTCTGTTGAGCCACATTGCCGTTTCATTATCTCTTCGATTCCAGAGGTCGCAGATTCAATCCCAAGCTAAGACAATTCTTTTTTAATTTTGAAAAATGTTTGTGTTTGTGCCCGTTCATTTCCCACTATATTTTCAATCACCATAACAAGCACAATAGTGGAAATAAGCTGGACGAATGACCATTGTAAGGTTATACAAATTCGTTTTTGGTTGGCAAGCTAGTAGGTGGCAAGTGGATTATCACAATGCATATGTTTCCAGATCAACAATGCGTCGCAGTTATCCCTGCATCTGATGTTCATTTTCGTTGTTCTGATTTCATAGTGATGTAGCTTGTGTCTGTTTCCCCCCCCCCCCGCTTTCTTTGCACTATCTATTAGCAAATCTGCGGCGTATGCTACGCCGTGGGTATTTAGTATATATATATTTACCTATTCAAAACTCAGGGACGAATTTTGTAGGTGTATAAAAGGTTACAAACAATTTGTATAACTCTTTTTGTCAACTTAAATCATGTTGTTGAATATCGGTTCAAATTTTACATTTTTAGAAACACTGACAACTGCAATGTAAATCCCTAAAAAAATTTATTTAAAAACTAAAAATAAGGTTAGCTAATGCTATCATGAAATCAGCATGTATAACATTGAAGGTTCAAAGGAAGCTACAGAGCACTGGAAGGTGGTCACATAGTTCAGGCGCTGGTTGACCTGACGGGAGGACGACCTGAAGTGATTAACCTACGTGGAAAAAACAGTGGATCACGTGAGCTCTATGCTCAACTGTATAGATACAATAAACAGAAAGCTGTCATGGGGGCTGCCATTCTAGTGAGTTAACCATTTCAAAATCAAAGTATATTCATGCTTTGTATTTTTTTTAAAAATTCCTAAAACAATAAATCCCCATCTTGATTCGCTGGAATATTGATGTGTCCGATAGACATTTATAGCTGTAGCTAACTCTTTTGTTTTAATTATAAAAAGTACACTTATTGACGGATTATTTGACGGCTAAAATTGTAAAAAATAAAAAAAAATTTATTTAAAAAAAAATGTTAAACGCGTGTACAAGAAAATATAATTTTGATGTCTATGTTACAGGATACGGATCAAAATGAAACCAGAAAACTTAAAGGCCTTTTTTGTAGACATGCCTACAGTATAACCGGTTTTCATATGGTACGTAGATTTTTAATTACTGATATCAAGTGCAAAAACATGAAAATATAAATTTTATTTATTACATTATTTGTAATCCAACCCAAACACATCAATGTATAAGAGCTCATTAATTACAAATGAATTCCAGATTGAAGTAGGTTATAGAGAGGTCAACTTGATACGCCTGAGAAATCCTTGGGGTCGAAAAAAGTGGCTAGGTGCATGGTCAGACGGGTGAGTGAAATGAATCGTATTAATTAAGTTACCTCTCATAAGGGAACGAATTTTCACGACGCCTGTACAATTTAACGATACACAGTGATAAAGAACTAAAGAAAAATACTAAAGAACTAGCATGCGAGTCTTTCGGAAAGGATGTTAGTTACACATTGAATTTTAGCATTTAGCTTAGGTTCCTAGATTAATATATATATATATAAA
>MUZC01000282.1:20194-51324 GCA_002072015.1 Radix auricularia | reverse complement strand
CCTGTCCGGTCCGGCCCGGCCTGCCTGCCTGTCCTGTCCTGTCCTGTCCTGTCCTGTCTGTCTGTCTGTCTGTCTGTCTGTCTGTCTGTCTGTCTGTCTGTCTGTCTGTCTGTCTGTCTGTCTGTCTGTCTGTCTATCTATCTATCTATCTATCTATATAAGACGCATTTGTTGTCTGTCTGTTCCCTAATAACTCAAGATTCAGACATGCCAGTAAAGTGAAATTTGGTAAACGTACACACAATTATATGGGGAAGGTTCGTTGTATAAATTCACACTCATGGGCGCCGGGGGCCCAAAAACTTTTTTTCCTTATCTGAGCTATATAATAAAATGAAAATCAACAATTTTTCTATTTGTCGAAAGGCAGAAGCATGAAATTTTAGGAAATTGTTGAGTACACTTCTGCAATTATAACAGGCGAAATTATATTTAAATTATCACTTTCTGGGGTACAGGGCCCAAATGTTTTTTTCCTATATGAGCTATATACAAATTGAAAATCACAAATTCTGCTATTTCCCGTGTAGGTAGAAGAATAAAAGTTTGGCAAGTTGTTAAGTACACTCTACCGACGCTAATAAACAAAAAAAAAAAAAATAAAAAAAAAAATAAAATAAAAAAAAAAAATTAAAAAAAAAAAAATTAAATCCCACTCTTGGGGGCTAGGGGCCCAAATGTAGTTTTTTCTTAAATTAAAAACCGTCTTATCCCTAATTCTCAAATTTACCGTATACGTAAAAAATGAAACTTTTGGAAGTTATTGAGCACACTCTCCCAACAAACATGGAGAAAGACTGCTTTAAAATTCCCATTCAGGGTTGGGCTGATGTTCCCACATGTATTATTTTCCTTCAAAGAGCTGTATTTCACATCTCCAATGGTAACAGCTGAAAGCATATTTAAATTATCTCTCTGAAGGGGCAGGGCCCAATGTAGTTTTCTTCTTTATATGAGCGATATAAAAAGTGAAAATTACTAACTCTCCTATTTCCCGATTAGGTAGAAGCATGATACTTTGGGAAGTTGAGAAATACATAACTGCAATGGTAAGAGGAGTAAAAAAAATCAATCTCATGGGGACCGGGGCCCAAATTTATTTGTTCTGATATAAAAATAGACTCATCACGTATTCTCTAATTTTCGGTGATGGTAGAAGCATAAAAGTTTGGAAATTTGTTTAGGAGGCACTCACGATGAAAATTTGCAAAGAAAAATTTTAAAACTCCTGCTCATGTGGTTCCAACGTTTATAAAATTTAAAAACCACTAATTCTCTTATTTCCGAGTAGATAGAAGTATGAAATTTTCGAATGTTGTTGAGTACACTTCTGCGATGGTAACAGGCAAAATAAAATATTTATTACACTTATTGGGAGCCGCTGCCCAAATATTGTGTTGTTTTTTATTACTCGTATAAGCTAAATAAAAATTGAAAATCTTTAATGCTACTATTTGGAATAATGGGAATTCGGAAAGTTGTTAATTACACTACCACGATGGTGCAGTCTTAACTGGTGTGCCAGAGTCTTGGGATTGATGGTATAGAATTGCAGACACTATGCTTTTCTGATAGGCAATTGCATTTGACCAGCTTTAAGATAAATGTACTCTTTTACTTCATGCAAATAAACAGTATATTACGCTTCAACAGAAAACCTCATTTAAAACCCGTGAGAAGCCGGGTACTTGCCTCTAGTATATATATAAAAGACGCATTTGTTGTCTGTCTGTTCCCTAATAGCTCAAGTTCCAGACAACCCAGTTAATGGAAATTTGGTAAACGTACACACAATCATATGAGGAAGGTTCTTAAATAGGTTTTGTTCCATAAATTCACACTCATGGGCGCCGGAGGCCCAAAAACATTTGTTTCCTAATTTGAGCTATATAAAAAATGAAAATCAACAATTTTTCTATTTTTCGAGGAGGCAAAAGCATGAAATTTTAGGAAATTGTTTACTACACTTCCACAGTGGTAACAGGTAAAACATATTTAAATTAGTACTTACTGGGAGCCGGGGGCTAAAATGTAGTTTTTTTCCCTTATATGAATTGTATATAAAAACTAAAAATAGCTAATTATGTTATTTTATGGATAGGTAGAAGTATGAAACTTTGGCAAGTGTTGAGTTCGCTACCCCGACGTTAGTTTGCGAGAAAGAATTTTAAACTTCCAACTCATGGGAAGCCGGGGGCCCACATGTAGGTTTTTTTGTACTAATATACGCTATATAAATACTGAAAATCCCCCATTCGACTATTTCCCGTGTAGGTAGAAGAATGATAACTTTGGGAAATTTTTAAGTACACTCTCCTAACGCTAATTTGCAAAATCAAATTTTACACTTCCCACTCTTTGGGGGCCGGGGGCCCAAAAGTTTTTTTTTCTGATATTGAAAACTCACCCATCACTAATTCTTAAATTTACCGTGTAGGTAAAACCATGAAACTTTTGGAAATTCTTGAGCATTCTCTCCCGACAATATTGGCAATCGTTCCATAAATTCCCACTCCTAAGGCTGGGGGCCCAAAAAATTTCCTCCCGTTGTTTGAGGTATATAAAATAAAAAATAACCAATTCTCCTATTTCCTGAGTAGGCAGAAGCATGAAATTTTGAGATTATTATTTAGTACATTTTCCAAATTATCACAGGCGAAAATATATTTCAATTTTCACTTTCTGGGGTATAGGGGCGCAAATGTTTATTCCCTATATGAGTTATATAAAAATTGAAAATCACTATTTCTCCTATTTCCCGTCTAGGTAGAAGTTAAGAAACTTTGTCAAGTTGTTAAATACGCTTTCCCGCCGATATTTTGCGAGAAAGAATTTTAAACTTCCCACTCATGAGTAGCCGATGGCCCAATGTAGTTTTCTTCTTTATATGAGCAAAAATTACTAATTCTCCTATTTCCCGTTTAGGTAGAAGCATGATACTTTGGGAAGTTGAGCAATACATATCCGCAAAGGTAAGAGGAGTAAAAAGAAATTACTCCCCTGGGCGCCGGGGCTCAAATGTATTTTTTCTGATATAAAAACAGACTCATCACGTATTCTCTAATTTTCGGAGATGGTAGAAGCATAAAAGTTTGGAAATTTGTTGAGGAGGCGCTTACGACGAAAATTAACAAAGAAAAATGTTAAAACACCTGCTCATGTGGGGCCGGCTGCCCAGATATGTTTTTTCCTTACATGGGCTATGTAAAATTTAAAAACCACTAATTTTCCTATGTCCGAGAAGGTAAAAGCATGACATTTTCGAAAGTTGCTAAATACACTTCTCCTATGGTAACAGGCGAAAAAAAATTCTAACACTTATTGGGAGTCTGGTGCCATAATATAATGTTGCCTTTTTTATCATATAAGTTATATAAAAATTGAAAATCTTTATTTCTACTATTAGGAATAATTGGGATTTCGGAAAGTAGTTAATTACACTATCACGATAGTGCAGTCTTAACTGGTGTGCCAGAGTCTTGGGATTGTTGGTATAGAATTGCAGACACTATGCTTTTCTGATAGGCAATTGTATTTGACCTGCTTAATTAAGATAAATGCACCCTTTTACTTAATGCAAATTACAGTATATTAAGCTTTTACAGAAAACCTCATTCATTGGGCGCTGGGGACCCAAAAACTTTTTTCTTTATTTGAGCTTTATAAAAAATGAAAATCACCAATTCTCCTATTTCCCGGAGAGGCAGAAGCATTAAATTATAGGAATTTTTTTAGTACATTTTCACAATGGTAACAGGCAAAAATATATTTAAATTTTCTCTTTCTGGGGCTGGGGACCAAATGTAGTTTATTTTTCTTTATATGAACTTTATATAAAAACTGAAAATCACTAATTCTCCTATTTCACGAATAGGTAGAAGCATGAATCTTTGGCAAGTTGTTACGTACGCTACCTCGACGATATTTTGCGAGAAAGATCTTTAAAATTCCAACTCATGGAAGCCCGGGCCCAAACGTTGTTTTTATATTGGAAACACATTTATCACTAATTCTCCAAATTTACCGTGTCGTACAAACATGAAACTTTTGGAATTTTTTTTTTACCCGACTCTCTTGGCAATAATGGCGAAAAAAAACATTCGAAAATTCTAACTCATGGGGTGCCGGGGGCCCAAATGTAGTTTTTCTTAAATGAGCTATATTAACAAAATCCAGGCAACAAAATAACCTGAAATTTAGTACACAACATTATACGATGAGGTTCATTAAATAGATTTCGTTTAAATTTGCCGCTCAAGTGGACCCGGGGCCCAAAAATGTCTTTTACATAGATGGGTTATATAAAAATTGAAAAATAAAATTAATTACACTCCTATTCGCCAAGTAGGCAGAAGCATGAAATTTTAGGAAATTGTTGATTACACGCCCCAGTGGTAATGGACAAAAATATATTGAAATGATCCATTTCTGACGCCGAGGACCAAATATAGAATTTCTCCTAAAATGAGCTGTATAAAAATTGAAAATCACTAATTATCCAATTTTCCGAGTAGGTAGAAGCATGAACTTTTGGGAAGTTGTTGAGAAGGCTCACACGAAAATAAAAAAATAAATACAAATTAAAAAATCCTGCTCATGTGGGCCCTAAACGATTTTTTTCGTTATTTGATGTATATAAAAATTGAAAATAATTAAGTCTCCTATTTCCCTAGTAGGCAGAAGCATTGTTTAGTACATTTCAGCAATGATAACAGGCGAAAATATATTTAAATTATCTGTTTCTGGGGTCCAGGGGCCCAAAAGTAGTTTGTGTCCCTATATGAGCTATATAAAAATTGAAAATCACTAAGACTCCTATTTCCCGTGTAGTTAGAAACATGAAACTTTCGTTTTTCTTATATAAAAACAGATTCATGACGTATTCTCTAATTTTCCGAGAAGGTAGAAGCATGCAAGTTTGGGAAATTGTTGACGATAATTAACAAAGAATAATTTTAAAACTCCTGCTCATGTGGGGCCGGGGGCCCAAAAACGTTTTTTACTTAAATGGGTTTTAAAAAACAACTAATTATTTTATTTCCGAGTAGGTAGAAGCATGAAATTTCGAATGTTGTTGAGTACACTTCTGCGATGGTAACAGGCTAAAAAAATGTTTATAACACTTACAGGGAGCCGGGTGCCCAAATGTAAATATTTTTGTTTTACTTCTATAAGTTAAATAAAAACTGAACATCTTAATTCTACTATTTGGAAAAAGGAAATTCGCAAAGTTGTTAAGTACATTACCACGACGAAGCAGTGAAAACTTGTCCGCTAGTCTCTTGGGATTGCTGGCATAGACTTACAGACACTATGCTTTTCTCATGGGCAATTGTATGTGACATTCTCCAGAGTGTACACACTCCAAATAGAACTGCCAATAATGTTGTCCATCACATTGCTTTAAGGTAAATGTACCCTTTTACTTCAGGCAAATAAACAGGTTTGTACGCTTCTACAGAAAACCTTATTTAAAACCCGTGAGAAGCCGGGTACATATATATATATTGTGGGATAACTTTTATGATATTCGCTTAGTAATTTCAAATAAAAAATTCATGATTTTAAAAAAAAATTCTTCATTATTTTGTTCACGTTTTTTGTGTTAGTTAAATTTATTTAGTTACATAATGAAAGAAAAGCCTTTTTTCGTTCCTTCTAGTCTATTATTTTTTCACATTCCTTTTGAGAAATTAACGGGTAACAATTTGATTATTTAACAGAATATCTCAATATCCATTGACTCTGGTATATATGACCTCCTAAACACACTGATTATTCCATACTTATTTATTCTCCCACTAATCATTCTAATGATCCAGCAATATTACAGATCAAACGAGATACTTTCTTTGCCTCAAGATGAGCAAACAAAATTACGTGGCCACATTCAAGACGAGGGTGAATTCTGGTAATAACAGCAACGATTTATAACTTATAAAATATAATCATTTCTAGTAAGATAAAGATAAAATTTACATTTTTCTATGTAATCACAGTTCCAATTTATTTCTTAGTTGTTATTATTCCCCCAAACATGATCGTTTTTTTTTTCAAATAAACTCTTTTGCTTCTAAAAAGGGGTGGGGGATGTTATAGGCAATGTTTCCTTTAGGCTGCATGTTTGTGTGTCCACCGAGATATGTGACCGAAGTCGTGCAGCAGTTTAGAATTAACGCGCAGGGTGTCTTGCTAAGAATAACATAATATATGTGTCTGTGTGGTTTAACATATTGCACAAGATAGTTACCGTGCAAAGTTTCACACGAGTTTGTTATTTTGAACATGGGCCAAATATCATATAAGGGAATATTGATTTAAGGGCAGGGGTGGGCAACACTTTGACTACAGTTAAATGCGGTTTTGTCGACGGCCTAGGGGTTTGCCAAAGAGCTTCGAGATAACCAATGATCGATATAAATGATAACCAAAAATGCCGGCAAAATATTAACGTGCCTGAACTTTCTTTATGTACATGATGTGCGTTAATAAATGAGGATGTACATGCACATGTTTTTTGGAGTTTTGTTTTTACACAACAGCATTGCTGTTGTTTGTTTGATGAAGTGATCGGCATGCTATAAAAATAAACATACATGTTTGTAACAACAAAAGGCATATCCGACCCAACTGTTCATCCGTTTAATCAGGACCAGTTAATATTAGTCGGTATATTAGCTTATTACCCGGAGTTAATTTTTAGTTGTGTTACGGCAAAATACTAGAGCAAACGACCGTGACATCAAAGCGTTTTCTTGATAATAATATTCCGATCTATAAATAATATAAAAATAAACGTCAGTGATTTCGCTAGTGAATGACTTTTAATTTTTAAAAAGGATTACATAGTAAGTGAAACATAGTACCAGAAGTAACACTGCGCCGAGAGCTCAACGCAACCGGGCTGTGACGTCACCAGCAGACCTCATGAGATGGACATTTGATGCCTTCCCCTTGTTGGTTCTAAAACATTTAAGGGAATCTTTTAATGATTAACCGGTCTGCAAAAACAAACTGATTTAACAAAAATAGATAATCGCGATAACCAACGTTAAGTGGTAAATTTGGCCCTGTTTTGTGCTCGAGATATTAGGGTTCGGCAACATTAAAAAAATCGACATAACCGATGAAAAGAGAGATTTGGCGGTTCCACTCATTTGCTACAGTTCAGCCTAACACCAGCGCGGCAAGAGCTATTACAGTGTCTATTAGCGCTAAACACTGCAGCAAACTCTACAGCTGCTGGAGTCGTAATTTGTTTCGCAAAAAGAAGTGCTTCAGATTCTAAATTATTCGATTCTTTCTTTTAGAACTTTACATAATATATTGCCAAATTGCTAATCTTTGACGGCCGTAGGTTATTATAATTATAACAGATTTCCACGGCTGCACATTTTCGTGTCCACAATCTCAGGTTGTGTACCTCTGTTATGAAGGCCCTCAAACAGCTTCAGGCTTGAAGTTGTAACTTAGGGTAAACAAGGCTTGTATAATTGTTTTCCTCCTTAGTGAAGGCGAATACTAACTATCTATTTTAGAATAAAGATAGAAGTTAAAATTATTTTTTAAAGAAATTTTAGGAAAAAATTTGAAAAGTGTATGACCATGTACGCAGTTTTGATCAAGATTTTATGAAGATTAAAATAGGAATTAAGAAGACAATACACAAAGCAAAAAATCGGTGACATGGGAAAAAGATGGCTAGTGCACCTGTCGGAAAAAAAAATAATGTGTGTACTCGGGAAATCAGGTGGTTTGGATTTCTGGCTCTCAGTTCCGAATGAGCAGAATAAGTTTTAATTTGAATGCACCTTTCCATTAATAACAATACATGTGAATAACCATAGTCCATATATATTTGATAGTCATTTTTCAAGTATTTGTATTCGAGGCTGTAATGCTGAGTTTATTAGACTCACCAAGCAGATTTCCAAACAGAACTAATTACGATTCTCTTTATATACAAGTAAAAGTTTCAAACTTCATTCTTTCCTTGTCGTCATCAATCTTTGACCACTGTTATCTTCCGTTCTTATTAATAGGTTTTGCGAAACTAGGATTGCACTAATCAACAGTACCCAGAATTTTGAGATAAACATTCCAATATTATACATTATCTAAATTACTTGATTGCTCTAAGTACTTTGATATTAAATTTAATTCATCCAAATAATTCGAAGTGCGATGTAACTGCTAATTGAATTAATAAAATAATACTATCTGTTTACAGGATGGACTTTGATGACTTCGTTTTCATGTTTGATGAGATACATATCTGCCAACTGTAAATGAATACACCATATATTTGACATCTTAAGATGATATATAATGCATCTTAAGTTGGATAGTTTTATATTTGAGATCTAGAGATGGATACATCTTATTATATATGCAATTTTTATTATTATAATAGAAATGGTTCAGCATCTTTTTCTCTCTAAAAAATTTAAAAAATATATATATAAAAGAACACAATATTTTCAGAAATATATTTTTTTTTAAATTTCTTACGTACTTTTTTGTTAGTTTTTACAAAATCAATTCATTTGGACACTACATGACCTCGTCTAAATACATGTTATGTTTACAATCTTTTAGCTGCAATAGTTTTGTTTGCTTCTTAGCTTTTCTATCTAATGTTGCGCCGTCAATATGGCCGCATTCTATGATCCGACAAAATTAAAAGGTTCTTAAAAAGACAGTAAATATAAAAATATTTCCTTAAAAATGCTACAAATAGTAATATCAAAATCATTAAAATAAACCATATTTTACTTCTATACATAATAAATAAAATCATAGTGATATTGTTAGATATCTATGTAATATGTCAGCTGTCTTTCCTTGCGTTAGAAGTTCAAATAATTTTAAAAATATATTTTTAACTAGTATTTATTGGTAATATTAATACGATTCATCAATATTTACATGTACTTCTAAAATCGCAGAAATTTTAATATGTTGTACCAAATTTGTAAAACTTTATACTAATTAATTTTTTTAAAACAGCCTTTTTAACAACACCTGCTTCAAAAAATTTTAAAGCAACTATAATAAATAGATGTCACCAATCCAGGAAATGTATGTGTTGTTTACTTTTGTTTATAATCCCGGGAGAGGCGATTATCAAAATACGGTAGTTAAGAGAGATAATCATTATATAATTTTTTATAGGAAAAAAGTACCAATTGTCGGCTTGAAAACTTTGAGATAAGTACTTCAAACTATCAGACTATCAATTTATTACAGAGATAGTGCTCAGAAAGTAAACGTGGCTAATTATAGTATAAATAGCAAGTAGTTATTGCTTATCTCATTCCATACATTACCGATGCTACTTTATTCATCAGATCATTGCGTCCTATGCTCATCCATGTTTAATGTGTAATCCTGCATTTTTAGAACTTTTCAATATTTACAGTGTTTTGGTTTTCCTGGCTAAACCAGGCACCCCTTCCACGTTGAGAATGTCAGACGAATTGATTTGTAAATTTGTCACTGCAATGGAGCAAGAAAAATGTTTTCCCTTAAGTCCATTTGATTGTTGTATCAGATTATTGTTTTGTATTTCCATCTTATAATTTAATGCTGTAATCTAATTAAATCTAAGTTCTTTTATCCTCTTCTGCCTCTATCGGAGTTACAAATCGCCGGTTGTAAACATTCACCACTAGTAAATCTTGTGGCGTTTTTTTAAAAAAAATTCTTCTTTAAATTTGCTCTTATCTTGGGATTTTACTTCTTGGTACATGTATTCAGACAGAAGATGCATATTATAGCATGGGTATCACCAATAAAATGTAGCATTTTTATTTATTTGTTTACCACAATATTGAAAGTTCCTTTTCGTTAACCCTAAAGTTTTAGTTAATTTTTAAAAAGTATTTTTATTGAGCATTAATTGAAACATTAACATGTGAATTTCGAGACAATCATCATAATAATAAGCCCCGTTCAAACCATGAAGGCCCAGGGAGGCAAGTGAAGTAGCGTTCACAAGTTTTATGCACCACTAATGAGCAGGGGGTTGTGTGGTTAGCACAATGCCCCGGGGCCTTAGCCAGTACCGCGGCTCGAACCCGTGACTCGGGCCCTTTCCTCCGTTCGACAACCCAGCGCGCTACCACTTAGACCACAACGCTCCCTCATATCCCACTGAATAAATTTTAAACTAGCTACACGTTTTTGTTCAATTGAACATTTAATTTATCAAGTAGTTGCCTTCGTTCCTTTACTGAGAAAAAAAGCTTAATAGGGCTGTTAACGATTAATTTAAATGTAATCATTAACTTTTGAAAAACTTATGATTAATTTATCGTTATTTTCGATTAAAGCAAAAAATTAAATTTTATATAGTTCGCCGTAAATAATTATTTCGCTCGGATGGTTATATTGTCAATTAGACCCGATCATCACTTGACTAAATAATGTTAACACACTTGTCTTTTTGCGTTGTTGGTAAAAAAATTACATATACAGGAGACATTCTAGTGTTATTTAGATTTTCAACATGAACACATAATAAGTGCAACTTATGATAAACAAAATTTTATAAAATAATTTTTTTGTTGAATTTCATCGAAATTAACGATTAGTTATAGTCGAAATCTGAAAATTTAAGGATTAAATTTTAATTAATCGTTAACAGCCCTTTTATACACGCACGCACACACACACACATACATATATGTATATATTCCCTCACTGCTATAACTGCAGTGATTGAATCTGGTTACACACCAAAGCTGATGGAGGACTTTTCAACACTGCCCACCTCCGCGCCAAGGCAAAAACGACAGATGTCCTAATTCATGAGCTACTATTACTATTTGCGGATGATGCGGCACTAACAGCACATACAGAATCTGGTTTGCAACTACTCGTGTCAAGCTTCTCCAATGCCTGAAAAGAATTTGGTCTGCTAATCAGCTTGAAAAAGACAAACATCATGGCCCAAGACACTCGACTTCCTCCTACCGTAAATATCGATAATGAAAACTTGGAGGTTGTGGACAGCTTCACCTACTTGGGGTACAAGGTCTCCAATACACTGTCCACTGAAGAAGAAATAGACAGCAGAATTGGCAAGGCAGCTGACAGAATGACTAAACTAAATAAGTGGTCTGGTAAAACAACAAGCTAACGGAGAAAACCAAACTGTGCGTCAATCGAGCCTGTGTCATCAGTACACTACTATATGGGAGTGAGACATGGACCACTTATACATCCCAAGAGCGCAAGCTTGATAGCTTTCACTTGAGATGCCCAAAGCACGTTCTCAATCCTTAGTGAAAGACGCCTGAGATGGCTAGGACATATTAAAAGAATGAGACTCGGCCGTATCCCGAAGGACCTCCTATATGGTGAACTTACTTCGGGAAAGAGAAAAACAGGTCGCTCACGCCTCCGAATTAAAGATGTCTGTCAAAGGGACATGAAAGCAGCCAAAATACATACAAGTGACTGGGAGTGTAAGGCAGAAGACCGATCTACGTGGCGCACAGTTGTCAAAGAGGGTGTCATAGTAGTGAGGAGCGAAGAATAGCGGAGGCTGCACACAGAAGAGCTAGAAGAAAGGCTAAACTATTTGGAAGCACAGAACTCGTGTTTAAAAACTGTGGTAAAGATTGTCACTCAAGGATAGGACTGCACAGCCACTAGAGAAAATGCAACCCAACCCAACGTCGATGCACCATCGTCTCGCGAGACGGAAGGATGCCGAACCAAACATTCGATTTACCGTTTACATTTTTATCGAATAAAATTTATTTCATTGATTAAATTAAAATTTGATTTCAAATTTGAAAAATTATATTTCTTATAATTTTTTGTTCAAATTAATTGATAATTTTTTTATTTTTTTTACTTTCATACTTTTCCCTCTTATTATGATCATTTATTTAGACATGCATTCGTAGACAACCAGGTTTTTTCTCCTTATTAATTGTTTAGGAGATCAAATTTGCTTTAGACCTGTTACGTAACAACATGTTGGAGCCATGTAATGACGACACTAAACCAATTTCGTGAAATAATGAATCGCAAATGAAGGGGATCTATGTGTGCGTTATAAAATATATTTCATTGAAATGTATCAATTAATTAATTTAATTTTTCCCGATTTATTGAATCGAAACAAAATTTTTTAAATTACTACCAGCCATAATGTGATGGTCGAAAGGTAGCGCTCTCGACTGTCATACTGATGGCCACGAGTTCGAATCCACACGAAGGTGAGGATTTGTTCTCGGGGCCTGAGGAGTCCCCGAGTCACCCAGCTCCGAATGGGTACCTAACTAGATAATAGTTAGGCGGCGGGGGTAATGCGTGGGACCCCTATAGCCGTGGCCTGTGACCACTGCATCACTTGCCAACAGATCATCTCTCATGGTCTGTGGACGCAATTATCTTCTGCATAGAAGGAGCGTCTGTATATCTAAGATAATATATATATATATATATATATATATATATATANTGTGTGTTTGTGTGTGTGTGTGTGTGTGTGTGTGTGTGTAGGTGTGAGTGTGTATGTCTAATTATCAACCATCTCCAACGTTCAGCAATGTTTTCATTGCCCCTCTCAGTTTTTCCCATATATACTTACTAGCAGACCCGGTCACGCGTTGCAACGATCTCAGTAAAAATGACTATTTCAGAATTCAATGAGTGATATGTTTTAAAAACAATTATGCCAGAAACCTAAACGGAAGTGTGCAAAAAAGTCAAATTTTCATAACAAATGCATAAATAAAATAATAATTTTAAAGGTTGAAAAAGAGAAAAAACGACATTAAAGGCTAGGGCCAGGCTCTAATATGAGTGCTTATTTGTACTCATGCTGTTTCTCAATGCTGTGTAAAATTGATTGGGGAATTAAATTATTAATGTGCATTGCAAAAACATTTGGGGACGCCTGTCCGAGAGAATGAACATAAAGAGTTCAGATCCCTAAATTAAGTATTCATAGACTCTAGAGTTTTTATGTACTAAGATTGGCAAGATCCGCTATTTTCTCAGTAACTTTTAAGCAAGCACTAATTTCTATAAAGGTAATATAAGAAAAAATGACATTTAGGAGCCCATGTGCCCATTCAGGTGCAAGATGGCAATTTCAAATAGCACTTCACTTTAATTCGGTTTTATCATGAATATATTCCTCTAGAATCAGGGGTCTCAAACACGCGGCCCGCGGGCTAATTGCGGCTCGCTGGATGATATTTTGTGGCCCCCACTTGATATCAAAGTTCAGTGCAAGTGCGGGCAGCACTGACGACAACGAAGAAAATATTTTTAAATAAAATAAAAATAAGATATTTTAGACCTGTAATTGGAATTTTTCCTTTTGCCTTCCAGGAACTTTTTTTTTCCAAGACGATAAAGTTTTATTGATTATATTGTTTTTATCTGTTTCACCATTGGAGTCACCACGTGTCGCTTCTATCGGTAGACCCTTACAGTCGCCGACATCGCCGATTTTGGGTTGTTTCGTTTGCAGAACTGATCCAATTTCTGAAGTACAACTGGAAATCTGTATCCGTGGTATTGTAGGCCATTTTGAAGTGATAGAGGAGTTTCTCACAGTGATACCAGTGCATGGTAAGACCGCTCAGGGTATTTTCCGGCAGCTGTGTAATGCCAATTTGGATGCCGGTTTACCATGGCATAAGTTTACTGGAATAACAGACGGAGCACTTCAATGACAGGGAGGAAAAATAGACTGGTTGCACTTGTTTAAAAAAAAAAAACCACACAAAACTAGAAGAGGGTGATGTGTACATTGTATTATTCATCAGCATGTCTGTGCGCCAATGCCTCTAGTTTGACAATGTCATGTCTATCATTGTGAAATACATTAACCGTATAAGATCCAGGGGCTTAGAGCACCGGTAATTGCGGGCTTTTTGGGAGGAGATAGATTCAGCCTATTTAAATAAATCCAAGTGCAGGTCGAAACTCACGGATGATCATATTCAAACTATACTGAGAGTCTCGACTGCTTCCTCCCTCAAGCCAAATGTGCTTCAGCTGTGTAAGGGTAAACACAGCCAGGTCTCTTCCAGCCAGGAGCAGAAGGTAAAGCAAAGGCTGCAAGAGTTCTGCCATGTAAGCCGATGTTTGATTCTATAATAAATAGTAATGAATCAAGATGTAGGAAACTGAACAGTTGTACTTTTTTGTATTTACGTGATGCGGCCCAGCATAACCCGGACTTTAACTCAAGTGGCCCCCAGGAAAATTGAGTTTGAGACCCCTGTCTAGATTGTTAAAAAAAAAGAGGAAATTGTCTTAAGCATATACCGAAAACAGACATTAGGGGCCCCGGCTCAGAAGGAATTGACAGAAGTTCAGTGCCCTATAGCATTTTTATATGGGATACCAAGATTTAAAAAAAAATTCGTTAAGATCGATTCTTTTACACAAAACTTACAAACTTATTTAAGCAACAAAAAAATGACATGATAAGGCCCATTCTGTGAAATATATAAATTGGAAAACACCTGTTCATTTCACTTTGCATGATAAGATATATATATATATAATATATATATATATATGTTATTATTTGTCAAGATCATTAAAAATTGCAATGGCAAAATATCTTGAACATTTACTGAAAAGTTTGGTTAAAATCCATCAATTTACCAAGTATCTAGCACTTAAACTAATTTTATATCACTCATATAAAAGAATAATAATAATAATAATAATAATAATAATAATAATAATGATAATAATAATAATAAAAAATTTAAAAAATTTAGCGCCCTAGGACTCATTCAGGAAAAGATATAAAGTTCAAAACATCTGTTCATTTGAATATGGATAAAAATTGATACATGTATCATTATTTGTCAAAACCTTTAATAATTAAATTGGGGAATAAAATCTTAAATGTTTACAAAAACAGGTATTTTGGGCCCTAGCCCCGAAGGAGTTGCCATTAAGAGTTTAGTGACCTATGGTATTGGCTATCAAGTATTTATACACAAAGTTTGGTTAAAATTCATCAATTTAGCAAGTAGCTAATATATAAAATAATTTTGATAAAGCTAATATATGGAAAAAAAACGACGTTCAGTTGATTAAGGGCCCCAGAGCCCATTCACCGCAAGATATAAAGTTTAAAACACATTTTTCCTTTAGGATGGATAATAATGGATACAATTTGAATTATTTGTCAAGATATTTATTAATTAAATTGGGGAAAACAATCTTAAATGTTTAAGAAAAAGGTATTATGGGCCCCAAGCCCCCAAAAAGCGCCCATTAGGAGTTGACTTCCCTATAGTATTTTAATATTGGATATCAAGTATTCAAATGCAAACTTTGGTTGAGACACATCAATTTAGCAAGTAGGTAGCGCTCAAATTAATTTTTTTATAACTCATATAAGCTAAAATTGACATTAAGGGCACCCGGCGCCCCTTTAGTGTTAAATGGAGAAAACAAAAGTAGCCAGTTACCATTCTGGAAGAATACTCAACAGTCTCAAAAATTTTCATTACGATCGGATGAATGGTTTAGTCAGCTAGACACACACACACATCACAACACACACACACATACACATACAGACACACACACACAGACACACACACACAGACAGACACACACACAAAGACACACACACAGACACACACACACAGACACACACACACAGACACACACACAGAGACACACACACAGACACACACACACAAACAGACACACACACACAGACACAGGCACACATACACAGACACACACACACAGACACACACACAGACACACACACACACACACACACACACATACATACATACATATACACTTTGATTTTAATATATAGATAATATTTCTTCTCTGTAATATTTCTGTTTTCGTTAGTTTTCAGATGGCAATAATATTAATATGAACGGAAGTGACATAAATCTGAGAATAACCGTGGTGTAACCCGTGCATCTCAATTTATTTTCTGTCAGCCCCCTCGAAAGAAGAAAACATTTCGCGCTCTCACCCCCGTGCGACTGTAAATAGTATCATTTGTCTATAAAATTGTTATAAGTACAACTCTGCTGAGGTCAAATGAGGCCCCTTTACTGAGCCTCCTGCCCCCATTATATTTATTAGAGAACCACTGGTGTAAGCTGACATTTAAAAAAAAATAAAGACTCGTATTTAAAAATATCGGGAAAATCTGTTCCATACTGAAACAGGTAAAAATACTGGAATCGAGGAATTGGAATTTTCCACTCTGCTTACTTAATACTGTAAATTTAGAACAATCTTTTTTATATATTATATAGCATTAGGCGTCAAAAGCTCAATGTTAGTTTGTTCTGTTGAAGTCAAGCTGTTGATAATTTATTCTTTTGAGTTTTTCCATTATTAACTAGGGTACATAGAATAGAATAGTTGTTTTATTTTTACTTAAACTTAAACGAAAGTATTCTACATTTAAAATTTGAATGTTTAGTTACATTATTTGACAAGCGAATAGCGTGATAAACATTCACATCAATTAGTTTATAATAATTCAGCTGATAATGTCCAGCTATTTTGTGGACGACACATTCCCTAGAAACCCAAGAGAATGGACGGGACGTGATGAGTTTATATGTGATGGTGTCGTATGGAAACGTCCTTCGGTGAGTAAAACTTCAGTGATATATTTTTCATAAATGATTATACAAGTGATAAAAAATTGATTTTTTTTTTATCTTATCTATCTTTTAATTACATAAGTGATCACAGATATCTGGTTTAGATCTGGCATTTAATGATGATTTATTCTTATAACTTATCTTACAGTCGCTCCTTATATACAAAGGATTATTGCGTCGTAAGCTTATCCGTGTATTGTGTATAGTATTGCATTTTCAATGTGGATAGCATGTTTGTTTTCCTGGGTTCCTCAAAAGTAGTAAATCAAATGAGGGGTGAGGCTGCAATCAGGTTTATAAAAATTTAAATGGAACAGACGTTAACAAGGTAAGGGTTAGCCTGACATGACGTAACAAAACAGCGAACGTTTCGGCAAAGAGCCTTTTTCAGCGAACATACAATACACAAATAAAACGAATATAAAAAATGTTTTTTAAAAAAAATTAAGAAACTGAGCTGCGGTGAAATCCACAGAATCGAAGAAAGTGGTGAAATCCAAAGAATCGAAAAAAGTCGTTCATCGATTCTTTGGATTTCAAACAAATGCAAAACAATAGATAATAATATCTAGAGCAATGTTGAAAAAGTAATTTTTTAAAACACATGTTTCCTTTCGACTTTATAATTTTGACTGCACTTTGCAGATAATAGTTTGGTTTTGTTTGTTTTTTTTAGTTTCAAAATTATTATTTGAAATGACTTTTAATTATAATTTAGCATGATGATTAATGGGGTTTTCCCACTTTGTGGATGCTTATGTTAGTTTGTTGCGTGGTGCACATTATATTGACACATTCTTTGTGTGGTTTAGCTTGAGGGGATATGGCGTCATATTGTGTTTTCTTTCAGAATTACTCATTTGAATCAATTTTTAATGTAATGTAGAATGACGTCCCTTGAATAAAAAAAAAATATCCGAAATTCATTGTCGGAAATTGCGATTACATGCTCATTTGAGCTTTTATTAATTATTTTCTATTCTAGAATGTTTAAAAATTTAATGATTTCAAATGGTGTTTCTCTTGATACCTCTTTTTAAATCCTCTTTCTAAATTCTTTATATTAGCTCGTAATGTCTGGTTGAGCCCTTGGTTTGTATTTTTACTTGCTGAAAACACTTTGGATCACTTTTTAACCCTTTTCGTCGTAAGCTAGCCAGCTGAAATTTTGCAGGCAGACTTGTGCCAATGATAAAAATGATGTATCAAAATTTCAAATTTGATTAATTTTACTGTACTTAAATTATTGAATTGTAAAATTATTTTATTTATCTCTATGTATCACAGGGGCGGATTAAGACTGCACGGGCTGCCCTGTCCAGCCCGCGACCCTTTAAATAAAATGATTGCTAGCAGCTAATATAAGACTAAATAAATAGTCCATTGGTTCCTTCATCATGCTTTTTCTGTACTATGGGAATGGCTGTCCCAACCAAAAATATTAATCATGAAGAAAAAGAAAGCAAGGAAATAACTGTTTGATTTATTAAAATTGAGTGTATATTTAAGCATCGGCTACTTGGAAAATGAATGGATCTTGACCACACTTAGTGCATACATACTTTATAGCCTACATTAAAATACCTTATGGTTTTGAACTCTTAATGTCCATTATTTTTGGTCCGGGGGCCCAAATCTTTATTTTCGCAAATTCTTAATACTTTATTTCCTTTATGATATTAAACTACCTTGAAAGATATTGAAAAATGTATTTATTATTATTTAGATTGAAATAATCATGATATTGAAATTAATTTCTTGCACCGATTGGGCCTGGGGGCCCTTAATTTCTTTTTTGTCGATATGAGATGTACATAAAGTATGTAAGCTTTAACGACTGGGAAAATGAATTGATCTGAACTAAATTTGGTGTATAATAACTTTATAGCTCATATTAAAATGAAATAGGACATTAAATCTCTAATAATCATACTTTCGGGCCGGGGGCCTTGATATTTATTTTAAACGTTTGCAATTTTATTCGCAATTTTTTTCCATAGTTTCGACAAATATCGACAATATATTCAATATTATCCAAATTAAAATCAAGAAATGTTTCAAAATTTAACTCTTGCACCGATGGGTCCAGGTGGCCCTTAATTTCATGTTTTGTTTATTTATATCTATATATATAAATCAAAGTATGTCTTTGTACATGTGTCTGCATGTCCGTTATAAACCATGCGTTTCATCGTCATAAAACTTTTGGACACTGCCAAGTACGCTCCCGGAAAGGTAACTGGCAACATTTTTTTCCTTTTACCCCTCATGGGGCGCTGGAGGCCGAATTTTTCAATTTGTGCTAAAATGGGGTATACAAAAATTAGTTAAAGCTTTAGTTACTAAGTAATTTGATGGATAATAACCAAACTTTGTTTATAATAATTACTTGACAATATGTATTAAAATAATAATTATAAATGATCTTGATAAATAATTATAACAATATTCAATATTATGCAGATTGAAATGAACAAGTGTTTTCATTTTTACATCTTGCACTGAATGTGCCCTGGAGCCCATAATTTAATTTTTTCCTTATACGACCTATATACACAAAAATTGAATGGATCTTAACAAACATTAGTATACAAAAACTTGGTAACCCATGCCATATTAAAATGCTACAGGGCATGGACTTCTATTTTTTTCCTACAGGGCCGAAGGCCGTAAATTTCTTTATTCATATAAATTTAGGAAGTTTTTCCCATTCAATTATTTAACGATCTTGATCCATGATGAAACTAAATTAAAATGAACAAATTATATAAATAAATAAATAAATAAATATATATATATATATANATATACAGGAGCGGCGTTTGAGGGTGGCAACTGCCCCAGGCCCCGCGCTTAGGTAGGCCCCTTGTTTCGGTCCTGAACATGTCTCGTCCTGGTAAATAGCCTATACATGTAGAACCAAAGAGTGGTTGGTAGAACGTATGCTGGAAACAATTGCAAAGAAATGATAGAGGCACCCTTGTATTCCTTTTAAAAGGTCAATTTCTGTAGCGATCTTTACTAGTATTCTGGCCCCGCGGGGTCATTGCTGGCACTAGGCCCCGCGATTACCTAACGCCGCCACTATATATATATATTCCATCACTGGGACTTCCAGACATCGCTAGCAACACAAGCCTGAACTTTTCCACACGGCCAACATAGCCTATTAAAAATTGTAAATTTTAAAAATATAAACAATGTTCTATAATATGTTCTCTTAGTTAGTAATTCAAATAAAATATTTTGATTATTGAGACTATCGGGTCTGAATAGCGATCGGATTAATAGATAAGATTTATTAGTTCATTTAATTCATTATATTTTCAACCATTGGTGCAATATTTCTACACTTTTATTATAAACATAAAACGTTTGGGGGCCCGAAATCCACCGGGAACCTCTGGATATAGCCCGTTCACCCCAGACACCCCCCCTATTCTGCCATAGATGTATCATGTTAATTTTTTTGATATATTGTCATGGTGCGCATTGTAATGAACAAACTTTTCTGTCGCCTGTCGCGCAATGTGGTGCTTATAATATTTACAATACTTTTTAAAAATATATTCACGTTTGGCGCGCATTATTTTAAACATGTTTTCCGAGGCACAACAAAAAGTTTGTATTTTTGGATTGTCTTGCACAGCGTATAATAATAAACATTATTACAGTTGTCTGGTATATAAATGATTTATAGTAAAATAGAAACTTGTTTTTTTAACGGTTTTTTTCATTTAAAAAATAAACCATTTATATTAACTCGTTGTGCCTGCTAGCATGCCGATAGATGAACTATCAAAATTTCAGATTGATCGATTGCACTCTTAAATTGATGAATTTGTAGTTTATCTCTATCTCTCTATATGTAGCATGTTTATTTTTGTGCTGGAATGTCGCGATCCCGTATTAAAATGAATGACCTTTTTAAGTACCTTCCTTTTGCACTGTATGGTATGTATTATAATAACGACTACATTCCCGCGGCGTAGCATACGCCGCAGATTTGCTAATAGATAGTGCAAAGAACGTGGGGAGGGGGGGTGAACAGGCACAAACTACATAACGATGGAATCAGAAAATGTGCACTGTTGTTAGCCACTTGCCACACCCACCCTGCACCACCCTAGCTTGCCAACCATAAACTAATTGACCAAACCTGACGAAGGTCATTCGTTAAGCTTATTTCCACTCGTCTTGTGCTTGTTATGATGTTGCGAAGTCATATTCGAAAAGAAAGTGGGAAATGAATGGGCACAAACACAAACATTTTTAAAAATTACAAAAATTAATGTCTTAGCTGGGGTTAAACCTACGACATTCCGCGTGTTAGGCGAATGTAATAACCACTACACTACGAAATACATGCTATTTTTTTGTTCTGAAAGAACAAAGTAATTGACCTCAATTGAACGCATCGTTAATCTCGATGACCTCCACCATGTACACGACCTTATCTTGACAGCTGATTGGTCACTGTGGTTAGACAGCATGCTTGGTGCCCGGCACGTTTGGACCATGAGGAGAAATATATATATATATATATATATATATATATAGAGAGAGAGAGAGAGAGAGAGAGAGAGATACTTTTAAAAAATATATTCCCGATCTGTAATTGTAAATGCTATTAATCCTAATTTTTCCCGGTTTATGATTGCGCACATTGTTAAACATGTTTTTATAACCCTTTTCCAGTTATCAAATTGAACTGCAATTTAGCAGGCAGACTTTAGTATTCGTTTTAATATAAATCCTTGGTACTCACTAAAATTTTGTATTTTAGTACTGGCGTGCAATGCATATAATAATGAACATACTTTCAGTTGTGTCTTGTATATCAAGGATCTATAGTAAGATACTGGGCTTTTTACGAGTTTTAAAAAAAAAAATTTAGTTTATTATTCTTTATCAGTGTGGTTTTTTTTGAGTTTTATTTCTTGTGGATGAGCGTAATCCAGAATATGCATATACTAATTAAGATCTCACCAAAATAAGGTAGCATTACAGTTGGTTGCTTTTACGACATCTTTAAAAAATTGTCGACTTGTTCCCACTGCTCAGACACACCCGAGTTATATTACCATGGGCTGGGACTGACCTTGCATGGACTCTGATCCACGCACCCACGTGATTCTCGCTCACAAAACATCGTCAATGAGCTTGTGTCCACGCAGACATATCACTTTAACAAACAGTGATTCTCATAACCCTGACAATCATCAAATAACATAAGCTTTTGTTTTCCTTTTGAGATGTTGTTTGAGTAAATGATTGATATAAATTAATTAGGACTGTGAAAATTAGCGATTAATTTCTCGATTAATCGTTAAAAATGGTATCGACTAAAATATGTTAATCGATAAAATAACAATGAGAATCAAAGAAAATATTGCTTATAAAAAATATTTTGATTTATTAATAAATAATACATTTTTAATAATTAGTAATAGTTTTTTGTGTTTTTGTTTTTTTTTTCGTACACAATTTTCCAATTAAAAAAAGATATTTTTTTGTGTAAACTTTAAAATAAGCTGTTTTATAAAGAAAATTATATGTAAAACATTAAATATTTCTTTTACTTAATTAAAAATAACAAAATGTAAATTCATTAACGCATCTAATGAACTACTTATATTTAAATATATCTCCTAACAATTTTTTTTGTTTATTAAATACGTACATTATGGGCATTTAAATAATACCCTAAAAATAATAAAGGGCAAAAAATGTGAAGGAAAACAACATAGTGAAAAAGGGATTATGAAGTCTTAGAAAAAAATCATAACGTTTGAACCCCTTTGGTATAAAAATAAGATCTTTATGTCTTTGTCAATTTTCAAACAATTTCTTTACAGCTGTATTACTTTTTAAGTTTAAAATTAATTTGCAATTTTCATCCAAGTGCCTAAGCTTTAATGCGTTATTTAACTTATTTTTCTTGCTAACTATGTTTTAAAAATGTATACTGATTTTTAAAATATTTTTATAATTAAATTTTAAGTGAACTAAAACTTGTAATATGTTAATTACAAAACCTGATACTTTTTTAAAAATATTAAAAAAAAAAAATAATTGTAATTGCAATAGTTTTTTTCGCTATAGGTTTTTACAATTCATAAGACCTTTAAGTAACATGCCTTGAAATAATACTTGAGAACTGAGACTTCGCCAAATATAATATATTATCAATATAAAGTTATTTTCCATTGTATGCATAATTCTTTTATATCATTTTTGTGTTGCTTTAAAAAACAAAATTAGTTCAGATTTTCTTTTTTAAGTGTGAAACGCAGGGGAAATAGCTAAATAAAAATAATGTCAATCGCCTGTTTTGTTACTTCCCTTTAAATTTTATATTAAATGACGTCATATATCTTTATTTTAGATTTACTCAAAATTATCGATTAAAATCGGTAAAATGTTTCAAAAGTTAACGATTAAATTAAAATGAATCAATAACAGCCCTGAAATTTATATTAATACGACACGGAGAAAACTTAACACAACCCTGCGATAGACAAAAGGATACAAACACCTTTCTTATTATGTATGCAAGAATCAACATACAAGATACCTTTCGTCCCGTCCGGAATACAGGTGTGGAATGGGTTGCCGGAGGAAAACAGGAAATCCAACACTTTATCATCATTTAGAAAAACGTAGGACGCAATAATCTTCTGCATAGAAAGAGCGTCTGCAACAGATACGATAAGAAGATAAATTAAGCATAGTAATAGACCTAACACTGTGCCGTGTGTGTGGAGCTCCTGAGTTAATCACTGTTGGTGCTGATTTAGATTACTTATTTATAACAGTTTGCCCTTTACCCAAACGATTGTCTTTGATCGAATGCTGTGTTGTCTCATAGATTCCAAAATTAGTTAAGTTTTTGAGAAAACTAACGGGATGAACTTTGTCGAATGCTTTTGAGAAGTATAGTAATAGTGGCGTAGCGAGGGGGGGCAGGGGGGGCGAATGCCCCCGGGCGCCACGTTAGGGGGGCGCCAAAATGAGTATTAAAACTCATTATTTAATTTCATTTTAATGTAAACTAATGTATCCCAAATACGTTTGCGAGATTGAATATTGGAGCTCCGAACATATCTTTATTACAAAACAGTTGTTAAACTTGATTTAGGAGCCCCCATTGAGCGTTATGGGGCGCCATTCTACTCATAAATAAATGACACATCCTAATGTAGGATTGCTGATGTGTTTTTTTTTAATTTAAAAAACTGTGAGTTGATGGTAGTGAGCAGTAAGAGACCAATACGATTCTTTTAATAGAGCTACCAGAGACGACACTAAAAGCAACCAAAATTACCAAGACAAGAAAAAGGAGTGGCTTAAAGCAGTGGTTCTCACCCTGTGGTCCACGGACCACTAGTGGTCCGCGAAGATTTGCCAGGTGGTCCGTGAGAGAAGCATGAAATTTACGCACTGTAGGATTGATCGAGATAGACTAGCAAGTAAAAGAATTAACGCAGACTTAAATATATTTCTGATCTGGCCATAATGGTTTTTAATTTTATCAAGCTCGTCAATTAAATTCTCGTCTCTTTGATTTCTTATGCTCGAATATGAATCTTGAACGTTAACAGTTACTAATGTATACTGAAGTTCGCTGGTTATCTGACTGTTTTAATTACGCGATGACGTAAGAGATTTTCATGTAGAAATAACTCAAAGCTTGTTGATAGTTTGAACCATGGCTAATGGGTTGCTGTTCTGGCTTACTTGGCTGAAATTTTTGAAAAGCTCAATAAACTTAATTCCACTCGGCAAGGAAAGCAGATACATTATATGACTCTCAGTGACAGAATGTCTGCTTTTACGAAAAAGCTTGATCTTTGAAAAAAAAATATTATTTCAAGGTGACTTTTGAGATGTTTGATAAATTGTACGAAATCACCGAAAAACCAGAAAATGCAGAAATAATTTTTAGTAGTGGCCCGTAGTTAAGGCACATATTTTTCAAGTGGTCCTGGAATCTCAAAAAGGTTGAAAACCACTGGCTAACATAATGGTTAATACGCGTCGCATGTTGTGACTCTTTAAAAAGATAAATCGTACTTCCCCATTTCTCATGTGGAGGGAGTAAAGTGGGAGAGGGGAGGGAAGGTCTCTCCTCTCGCGGGCTTGTATCGGAGTGTCAAAGCAAGTTGGATTCCTTTCATATGAAACATCAGGCACCGCCTTTCTTTTCTGTCCATCGTCGATAAAACTTGTTGCTCAGTATGATCAACTGTTAGAAAAAACACCAACAAAATGCCCGAGAAAATCTAGGTTTAGTATCTTATTTATCACCGGAAATCCAAAATGAATGTATCCACCTACTTACATCGACTGTAAGGAATCAGGTGTTGAGTGAAATAAGACACAAGTACTACGGTATCTTACTTTACTCCCAATCGATCTAGGACGCCGGAAAAGCTTTCTCAAGTCATCAGATTTGTGGATGTGGATTTACAAACTAAAAAGTAACTATCAAAGAATCATTTTCAGATTTTGCAAAGATACATCCCAAAGACGCAAAAAGCCTTGAAATAGTTATCGTAGAGAAACTGGAATCTAATAGCATACCCCTATCCGACGGTCGGTCACGATGTTATGACAATGCTTCTGTAATGACCGGGAATGTTTCCGGCCTTCAACAGCGAAAATGTGCTAGAAATCACAAAGCATTATTCATCAACTGTGGCAACCACAGCTCAAAATTTAGCAAGAGTACACCTAACTAAACATGATCCAGTTGTTATCACGTTTTTGGAACAGTTAAAAGTATAGATTTATGTTTTCTCCCTTTCAACAACTCGTTGGGAAAAAATTAAAAAAAGAGTTGTGCCAATCACAATGAAGATGGAGTCTGAAACACGTTGGATTGCACGATCAGAAGTTGTTATCTCAATTTATGAAGGACTACATGACATGGCAGGGCTGTTGGAAAAATTATCAGAACATACAAATATGACGCCTGACACCAGAAGTGATGCAGAAGCTTTGCTGGTAGGTATATAAAACTTTAACTTCCTAGATTTTAAACATTTCTGGAACATCATACTTGATAAAATTGATAGGGTCCAGAAACGGTTCCAGAATCCTACTGTGAGTTTCAAGGAAGCTTAATCTGATCTTGAATCGCTTGAGCAAGAAATTGTCAACATTCGTGTTAATTTTAGCCATGTTGCGGTAGACAATGGGAAAGAAGATGCACAACTTGGAGAATCGAGTTTGACAGAAGATTAGACGACATCGGAGGATGCCTTCGAGAATTAAAAAGAGATGCAGAACTTTCTCCATAAGAAGAAATTGCACCTGCTATGAACAGCGAAATTGATAAACCCCAACAGGAGATATCAATACGGATTTTACGTCTTAAACAACCTAAACAACAAATTTGGATTTTTACTAGTTACTAGACGTCAAATCTCTTCTTGCTGAAACAAAAGTCGATACGCTTCGTTATAATTGCTTAGATTTTGATAAATTCTACGAATTGTGAACATGAGATCAAATACTAAAAAAGATGCTCAGTACCCGGACTGAAGTTCTACCGGAAACTACTTTGGATCTTCTCGATTTTATTGTTTCATATGGAGATGACGTATTTCCGAATCTGCGCATTTCACTTCAAATACTTCTAAAAATTGCTGTTTCAACTGAAAGCTGTGAGCGGTCCTTTAGCAAAGTAAACCTTATTTTGTCTTAATTACGTGCTTCGATACATCAAGATCGTCTGGGTGATCCTGCACTCGAAAGAGAACACTTGAGATTATCAATTTTAACAGCGAGATTGACGACATTCAAATCAAGGAAGATCCATTTATTTTAGATTATGTCTATTCGAGTCATGTATAATTAGTAGAGTATTTTTTTTTCAAATAAATTGTTTATAATCGTATAGAGAATTATTAGTCTGTATTGTATTTCATTAAAATATCATTTGCTTCAAAAAATGAACCATATAAATCGTAAAATTTCAACTTTTTCTTGGGGGCTCAGTGAGCCCCCAGAATTTTTCGGTCCGTCAAGGGGCGCAGAATTTGTGTCTTGCCCCCGGGCGCACATAACCCTAGCTACGCCACTGGTAATAGTGTATCGTTTTAATTATTATTCTTAAACATTTTTTATCAGATCATCTATGAGACGAATTAATCGCTTTTCACATGACCTAAGGCCGTGTAGATGTGGGCATAGGGTATTACGTTGGTCTAGGGGTTAAAATATTCTGCCATATTTTATTTGTTAATGTAATTTAGAGGTGATAACAGCAAGTCAGACAATTATGTAATTACCAGGGTCTTGTTGGGCATATTTCTAAGAAAAGGTTAGTTTAATTTCGTTAGCCAATTTCTAATGCTTGGGTACTTTACGCTAATTAATTGTTGTAATGGCGAAAAGATGTTACTTAAACATGGCACATATATGAAGGCTTTGATGGACGTCTTATAAAGTGCTTTTGTGCATGAAGCCTTCCAAAACGAACAAACAGACAAAATTTTTTTTAAAAATGTAGACCAAGATAAATAAAATTAAATCAAATGAAAACTGGTTGGGTGTTATCCATGAATCAGAAAGAACATGCACATAGGCAACTGTCAACTCTTTGTCACTGTATCAACTAGACGCTGTAATAAGTCCGATAGATTTGAAGGAAAAATGTAGTCCTAAAGTTTGTGGCATACCATTTTGGGGCTTTAATTCATAATAGTATTTTAATATGATATAAACATAATATACGCTATTTAAATTTTTAAACGCGTTATTTATGGCGCACAATAAACTGGTCTAAAATATTTATATTAGGGCTGTTATCGATTAATTTAAATTTAATAGTTAACGTTAGAAAAATTACCGAATAATTAATCAATAATTTTGATTAAAGCTGAATAAGTTGTATGACGTCATTAAACTGAAAATTTCATAAAATGCTCATAACTTTAGTATTTCATATTAGAAAAATATTCTTAGGCGATACCTTTAATTATAAGAAGTTCAATTTGATGTCAATGAATTTTAATTTTGTTATTGATAACTAAGTAAGAACAATGTTTACTTTTGTATATCATTTTCCTCATTAAAACTGCGTATTTTAAAGCTTTAAAAATTATTTTTTTAAATGGAGAAGTTTGTAAGGAAAAGAAACTGTTATTAATTATTAATAACTATTTATTTATTACAAAATGGTAAAAATAAATTAATATATTTTCATTCCTTTTAATCGCTATTTTTTCGATTAAAATAATTAAAATCGATAAAAAATTACAGATTAATCGAGAAATGAATAGTTAATTTCTGCAGACCTTATTTATATCTAGCATTTTAAAGAACTTTTATTAACTGTTAGTACTTCATAAAGAAATATTCAACAAGAGATGAGATATTTAACCAAATCCATTTCGTAAAGATCTGTCACCTAAAATGAATGTTCATTCATAAAATATTATTTACTAATTATGTGTTCTTTTTTTTAGAGCGTACACCGTGTTTTTAAAGAGATCATTTCTTTGTAAAACAATCAATAGGTCGGGAAGATACGAGGCTCGCAGGAATGTGGGCGCACTTTCAATGATTGGAACTTGTAGGATTTTTAAAAGTATGTTTATCGTGTTCCTCGTCAGAGCCTGAGCAAACAACTTTTCAACTTAATCACCACCAATTCTGACACACACTACTCAGCTCGCTTTATCCAGGATCACCGTAAACGATGAGCAGAAGGCTTAGTGATATGTTGACTTCCTGAGGCGTTTGAAGAATAGGATGGCTCCCTCCCTCAAGCTTCTGAACACTTGGGATGAACCCTGGTTATTCAACCTGGATACTGAAACGAAGAAACAGTCCAGGGTCGTCTGAAAAAAAAACTAACCCATTGAAGGCCAGACGCTCCAGATCATGTTTTCAATCTTTAACAGCCACAAAAGTGATGCTGTTGCTGTACCCCTGGAGCCAAATGAGACTGTGAATTGCTCCAGGGAACGTGTCAAATGCCTGCCAGATGTCTTCAATGGAATGCACAGGTTGAACCAACGTGTGACCTTCAAAAGGCAGTGGTTCCCTCATGCCTCGACTCAAATGGCGAAGTCGAATTTCGAGCACTAGGAGGAAACAGGTCTCAAAATCTTGATCCCACCATCCCACTCCCCCGACCTAGCAATCTGTGATTTTTGGCTTTTCCAGAAGCTGATGGATCCCCAAAGAAGCCACCCCTTTGAAACAAAGGCGTCAGCTTGTTGCTGATGTCTGGAATCAGCTTGTTGCTACTGTCTTAAGAGAGCTTGACAACTTGAAAAGCAAAGAATTTCAGGTCTGTTTAGCCTTCATGGTAAAACGAGCTGAGAACTATATCAGAAATTGCGGCAATTACATTCTGCCTAAGTTCTGATTGATGAGGAACACGATAAAAATACTGGAAGAAAATCCCGAGTTCCGATCATTGCAAGTGCGCGCGGAAACATGTGACCTCCGTATGCAGAAAAAATGGGGATTTGCTTTTGTTCCTTGGGAGAAATTAATTTTACCGAATCGTTCCATTTTTGGCAACAATAACCTGAGAAACGCCTCGTTAATCTATACATTATATAGTTGATAGAAATGACCAATGTATTAGATGACATTCTTCAACTTAACACGATTTCAGGCAATAAAGAAGAATCCACAGTTTATAGTAGATGGTGCTAGGAGGCATGATCTGCACCAAGGTGCTTTGGGTAAGTCAATGAAGGACAAATGTGATTTTTGGTTTGTCAATAAAGGGTTAAAGTGCTTTGTATGGGTATGTCGATGCAGAATGAAGGTGCCTGTAAAAATTCATTGAAGGACCAAAGTGCTTTCGGTAAGACAACGAAAGGACCACAAATAGCTGCCCAAGTATTCTCAGCGCCGTCTCATTCAATAATGCAGCAAATTTCTATTAACGAGCAAGAATTATGAAGTCAGCAATGAAGAGTGAGGAAAAATTATATATAATAATTTTATAATGAAAAAACAGTTTATTCTTCTTACTAACCTTTTAAATTGTCACTATGGAGGCGATAAAAATAAAAGTAATACGTACTTAAGCTAAGTAAGACTGTTAAAAGGAGGTGTTTTATAAGAAACCTAACTTTTCTATATTTTAGAAAACAATTGAAAAATAAATCCAGCTCAACTAATTATATGTGTTCTCATTTAAATATATACTATAGTGCAGTACTAATTTAAAAAAAAATTTAAAAGAACCCGCACAAAAAAATACACCGCACAAAAAACAAAAAAACAAAAACACAGCACAAAACAAAATATTATCTAAATATGCAAAATATTAACAGAAATTTTCAATCATATCAGCTTTTTAAATCCTTTATATTAAATTCGCCAACTTGTCAGTCGTGGTCCCGACCACAGAAAAACAAATGTCAAAAATGACCAACCTTCAATAATCCTAACGAGCTGAAATTTTGCACATTGATTTGCGTCAACTGACATGGCATGGTATTAATATTTAAAATTTCAGATCGATCGAATTTATTGTAATTAAATTAACAAATTTTATTTATCTCTATATATTTTTAAGTAGTATGTGTAGCCATCTGTTAAAGTTGACCTCCACGGGTCAATGGAGTTTCACTCCAGCCCTCGGTATCACATCGGTCTGTCGTTAGACGCGTATTATATGCAATACATTTAGTTATGTGTCATATATATAAGGGATAGTAATCAAAATCTTTTGCTTTTAGGGTTATTTAATTACATTGTTTAGGAAATTGCTGGTTTATATCGGCTGCTGCAGCACTTGTTACTCATCATCAAGAGAAGTTCAAGAAAATTGTTCCCCTTAACCAGTCTTTCAAGCCCCCAAAATACACATGTGAACTATTTTAATGTCTAATACGAAATCGCCTGGGAGTGTAGAAAATTATATCATTTTTTCGATGTTAATCAAACTTAGGCCTTAACAATATTTATAGAAATTTCATTCTGATGTATTAATTTTTAAAACCTTTTAAAATTATGGCTCGTGAATATTTTTCACACATCACAATTATAAATACGAAAAAAAAAATTAATTCGTTACACAGGAAAGTTCCTGTTCAATTTTTTTCGTAATGGGAATTTGACGACAGTGGTCATTGACGATTTCCTGCCAACAGAGGAGAATAAGCCATTGTACTGCAGCAATGAGGAGAGACCAGATGAATTCTGGCCTTGCCTATTGGAGAAAGCATATGCGAAGTAAAATTATTAAGTAGTAAAAATGTACCGGAGACAATATCTATAAATGTAACGTACTGTTACAGGGTTTTCTAATGTTGACATTTTCTCTAGAATATTTACAATATATATATATAAAAAGCATGAATTAATATAAAAGGTAATTTAAAAAAAAAGTATTCTAGATCTTGAAACCTATTAGTAGTGTGAAAACGACCAACCTATCTTCGTTAATGCTAATGCAAAGTAATAAAAAAAAAAAAAAAAAAAAAAAAAAAAAATAAAAAAAAA
>MUZC01000282.1:10109-20148 GCA_002072015.1 Radix auricularia | reverse complement strand
AAGTTTAACAAGATTCAGAACTGCAAAAACACATAAAGTAAAAGTCTTCCACATAAAAAAAGAAATTAGCCCTGTAATAAAGATGAACGACGATATTTTCGTTCCTATACATCTTTCTCTATCTCCTTTCAAAATTAAAGTAAAATAATTTAAATATTTACTTATCTTGGCTTCTGACAGTTTTGGACTAATTGTGTACATGTATAAAAGATTGCTGTTAATTGTTTTACTTTCATGTATTTTTAACATTATATAATTTTTTAAAGATTCTTCTTCTTCTTCTTATTTTTTATTTTTTGGTAAATTAAAAAAAAAATCACATTGTTACATTTCAGTGTTTTATACCTATTTGGAAGCACTTTATACTTTAAAAAATCTTTAATTTTATGATGTTTTTGAAAACTAATGTCATTAGTTAATAATATATTGAAATCAACATGTATATCATTAAAGGTTCTACGGAAGCTACGAAGCACTGGAAGGTGGTCACATAATTAATGCGCTGGTTGACTTGACCGGCGGACAACCTGAAGAGATTGACCTGAGAGCACTAAATGGAGCATCACGTCAGCTGTATGATCGATTAATTAGTTACTATCGACAAAAACCCGTCATGGGAGCGGCCATTTTTGTGAGTTAATCATTGCCAAATCAATTTCGTATTTTCACGTATAAATAATCTTTTAAAATGTCGACGATACTAAATCGCCTTTCTGCGTTGCTGTAATATCAATGTGTTAAATATTGAACATTTAGGTACTCAATAGGTGATGAAAATTTGAGCGGAGAAAATGAATATATATGTACATATATATATATAAACAGTTAGAGTTAAATTTTTGTGGAAAAAGAACAAAATAATGTTAAGTGTGGAAGAAAACCTAATTTTGATTTCTGATTTACAGAAAAGTGATCGAAACACAATCAGGGAAGCTAACGGTCTGATTTGTGGACACGCCTATAGTATAACTGGCTTTCATTTGGTATGTAATGTTCTATTACTGGTACCAAGTTTGAAAACATTGTATTTCTTAAATGTTGTGTATTTTTAATAAATATTTTCATCAACCCAAATAAACATCTATGTTAAATTCTAATAAACGTACACCAGATCGAGGCAGGGGGGAGAGAGGTCAACCTGATACGTCTGAGAAATCCCTGGGGTCGAGGGGAGTGGGTAGGAGCATGGTCAGACAGGTGAGTCGTTACAAAACTGTTTTAAGTTATGTACCTCTCATGAAGAAACGAATGTTCACACCACAAGATAACTGAAAAGACAATTTGTCCTAAATTTTTTTTTAAAATTGAAGACAAATCTAAACAAAAAAGTGTGTGTCTTTCTGAAACTACTTTATTTACTATCGTACCTAACATAAGCTTTTTGCTGAGGTATAAGAAGTCATATTTATTTTTGGAGAGACTTTTACGAATTTCGAATTTCGGAATTATTTCAAAATCATAAGAGTTATTTGAAATCCCTTATATTAACTTCCACTTCTTGTTCTCTCTCTCTCTCTCTCACACACACACACACACACACACACACACACACACACACACGCGCATACACACACACTCCCTGTCGTGGTCCCGCCCACGCAAAACCAAATATTACAAAATGAACCCTTTTCCCGTTATTCTATTGAACTGAAAGTTTGCACATAGACGTGTGTCACCTAGCAATGGATTGTATTAAAATTCAGATTGATCGAATATACTATAATTAAATTAATGAACTTTTAGTTTATCTCTATGTAGCATATGTAGCCGTTTGCTATAGTTGACCTCCAAGAGTCACTGGAGTTTAACTCCTGCCCTCGATGTCACAGTGTCTGTCGCACTGTGCGTATTATGTTGATCTTAATCAATACTTTTATTTATGTCTCATATGTAATGGATTTATTGTAAAAATCTTTGTGTTTACGGTTTGTTTAATTATTAAGTATTTCTTATTCATTATTTACTCTCATGTCATTTTGAATTACATGTTTTAACCAAGAAATACAGTCTTTCGTTCTTCCTAAAATTATTTTACCGTCATAAAAGAAAATCCATCGATTGACTAATGCAGGGGTTAGCAAACCATGAACCATTGGCCGCATGCGGCTTGCCCGCAGAGCATATTATGCGGCCCGTAAGCCTGTATATATTGTTATTATGTCTATGTTAATTTTTTTAGTTTAGAATTTTTGCTGTACTTAAAATTTATTGCGAATTTATGATTCAAATCTAGGAAAATAAAATCGGTTTTATAGCTCCATAATATACTAGTGATCATTTGTGATTAATTGTTAACATCCTTATTCGAAACTGCAATTTAGCTCTACCGGAAGTGGCTTGTGTTTACAAGTTGCTTATTAGCGGTTTTGAAAAAAAAAATATTTAGATTCTAAATAATAATAAAAATTATAAATTTTTATCCTAGCAAGGGGCGTGCTCACGCCGCTTTAAATGGAGATAATAATATATAAAATATAACACACACACACACACACACACACATATATATATATATATATATATATATATAACATAAACTAATTAAATAAACATTGATATCATAATAACAACATAAATTACAACACGCTTGATATCAGCTACGTTAATCATTAAAAAGATATATTGTTTCATTAATTTTAAAAATATATTTTGAAAAGATGCATCTTGAGTGCAGTTTTGAAAAACGGGTGTGTAATGGTAGAGAATTTTATTGATTGGCTGCACAAAAAGTGAATGACCTTTCGCCAAATTTGTTTAGTTCTTATCTGAGGAACATAGACAATGCGTGTGTCTGTAGAAGAGCGTATTGGACGACTTGGGAGTAGACCGACAGAAGTTCAGTAAGATAGAAAGTGCATGAGTCATACAAAAAGTTGTGACACAGAACGGCCAGTTTGTAATCGATTCGGGCTTGTATAGGTAGCCAATGAAGTGAGTAAAGTAGCGGAGTAAAATGGTCATGTTTTTTTGCCTTTAGAACTAATCGGGCAGCTGAATTTTGAACTTTCTGTAGTTTTTCAAAGCATTGTTTTGGCGCACCTGACAGGACAGAATAGCATTAATTAATACAAGCTAGAACAAGAGCACAGACTAGAGTCTTTGTTGCACTATCTGTTAAGCAATGACAGATTGAGGTGATCTGACGAATGGCAGTATAGGCAGAGCGACAGATGTGATTGATGAAGTTGTTGTTTAACATGTTGTCGGAAATAATGTAGCCAAGATTCCTAGTCGATGTTTTGAACAGTATATCAGAACTAGCCACCTGAATAGAACTCGGAAGAGTCAAAGTACTGCGTGATTTATTGTTAAAGAATAGCAGTGCTTCTGTCTTATATAATTCAGTTTGCGCTTGCTGAATGTCATCCAAGACTTTACCTCACCAGTGTACTCCTGCATCAATTGGACAGTGAAGTTAATTAAAATCAGAGGGATCAGTGCGAGTGTAAAGTTGAGTATCATCTGCGAATGATTGGCTTTTAACTGAATGCCTTTCGTGTAGTAGATGTAGTGGCCTTGTATACAGTATGATTAGTACTGGACCCAAAGCGGAGCCTTGAGGCAAACCATAAACCTCAGCTCTGTGAGAGATACAGCCATCTAATGATATCACCTGTGATCTGTTAGATATCTATGATTAAAACTAAGCCAGAAGTGAGCCAGTAATTCCAAAATAATTTTACATTATTTTTAGCAATGTTTGATGGTAGACGATAGAAGCGCTTCGAACTAAGAGGACAAATAAATAGATTCTCCCACTATCTAGTGCAGGTAGGAGGTCATTTGCTACCTTTAACAGCGTGGACTATGTACAGTGAGAAGGTCTCTAGGCCGACTTATTGGGATAAGAAAAACGTTGTTTTAAGACAAGTGCTTCAATGACCTTAGATACAATTGAAATATTGGACACAGGTCGCTAGTTGTTTAAATTGTTTTGATCTAAACCTTGTTTTTTGTAGCAAGGGTTTTATTACAGGTGATTTACATAGTTTTGGAAAAGTACCAGATGTTAGACTCTCATTTACTATATGTGTTATTGTTGGGAGTAAAAGAGCTAATGACTCAAATAATAATAATAATGGAGTGGGGATTGGATCAAGAGAACATGACGTTGGTTTAGATTTTAGAATAACAGCTTTGACCTCATTTTCCGTGACAGACGGGAACATTTCAAAGCTTGACCTCAAAGCGAAAGAGGGAGATGCATTATGTGGCGGTAACATCATTCTGTCAAACTCAAATTGCCATTGATTTAACCATGAGTGCTGCCAAAAAAGAAAGATTGAATTGTCGCATTTTTAATGACGAAAAAACCTCTAAACATTGCTTCACGAACGATGGCAGCAAAACAGTTTCCGTGAGTGCGTGAGCGTTTTTCAGGAGTATAACATGAAATGAAACTATCAAACAAAACTTTTGTATTTCGGAAACAATTTATCGAAGAAAGAAAACGTAATTGTTAGCAGTTGGTTAATAATTTAAAGAAGCCACAAAATAGTTTCCCCAAACAGACTTTAATTCAAGATGCTGCAATCGAAGCCGATTTGGAGCTTTCCCATGAAATTGTAAAACGGAAACATTCCTTGTCCGACAGCGAGGTCATCAAGGAATGCTTGTCGGAACCAGCAAGCATTATGTGTCCAGTACAGAAATGAAAGTTGGATAGCATTTCTTTGGCCATGAAAACTGTAGTCATGCATTTTGAAAAATTAGTGACAATTGAATTCACCAATTTCGAGATGCAATCAAATCACTTTTTGTTCTACTCTCTTAAGTTGGAGAAAAGTACCCATGTGCAGAAAACATCACATTTTTTTGTATTTATACGTGAAATAAACACTCGTTTTGAGCTGACCGACGAATGACTTTGTGTTGACGCACTCAAAGACACAACTAGCGGCCAGAATTAATTCAATGATGTTGATAATTGCGTTGAAAGAACTGAGTTCATGTGGAACAAGATAGCAAGTTTAACAACCAATGAAGCGCATGCTTTGATAATAAAAAAAATAGATTTTATAAAGGTGATAACAAAATTAAGAAGATCATCCTATCCCTACACTGTATTATCCATCAGGAAAGTCGTGTTAAGCTGCATTGAATATCAAGCATGTTATTGAACCTGTTGTCGGTTATATAAACCTCGTCAGAGCCAGGGCACCAAACCACATATTATATATGACCTGAAGGAGAAAATCAAGTCAGTTGTTGTACCGGAGTTTAATGGACGTTTGCCGGAAGCATAATTTCCAAACTTTAAAAATTGCTGAAAAACGTGTCCCTATTTGGGTCTACCCACACCTGTGAGCAGGCTTTTCCTGTATAAAAATAAACAAATCTAAGAAAAGATTGATATTGGCTGACTGCAATTTGAATGCATTTATGCGAATCAAAACCAATAAACTGTTGTTAAAGTTCAATAACATTATTCAAAATTGAAACAGCTACATTTTTTTTTCATTAATTTTAATTATACTCTGTGGTCAGATTGTATGTAAATTATATTTCTTCCTTTAATATTTTTTATTACAAATAGTAATGCGCTTTTGTTGCAATAATTATGAATAGTAAACTTTTATTGTCAAATTAGAATCTGTTTCAGTCCGTACTTTAAAATGTAATGTACATGTGTAATAGAGTTTGAATATGAAATAAAATGACAAGTACGTGATTATATTTACTATTCTTTATTAATTTATATTTTGTACTATATAATTTGTAACTGAAGTAGACAAAATATACATGTGGCCCATCAATAACAATAAAGTTTTCAATGCGGCTCTTAGCAAAAATCGTTTGCCCACTTCTGATCTAATACATCCACTCATCCTACTTTTTAACGTATCCTCTTATCATCCAATTGATTCACTAATGTTGCAGATCGAGAGAGATGGCAACTCTACCTAAAATTGTGCAAAAAACTTTGTGTACACACATTCCAAATGATGGTGAATTCTGGTAAATATCGTAACGATTTATAACTGCCATTGTTTACAAGAAGATTAGTACATAAAGATACGAAACTAATTCGTTCCGCAGTTGCCTTCTGTTATCAGTTTTTGTAAGACAGTTCCACTTTTATACGTATATTGCCTAAAACGTTCCCTACGAAAAAACAACACTTTTAATGTTTATACTAAGACAAACTGCATTTTTAAAGTGGTTCATACAGTGTCCATCTGCGGTACACCAACGCATTAATAACGTGTTGTTTACACTATAGAATCTGTAAAAGAAGTATCATTTATACGATAATTGTAACAGAACGTTAATAGGGCGCCGAGATCGTGTTTCATGTTATAAACTTGCTTTTGTATTATTGTAGACGTAGGGCGTACAAAAATTGGAATCTCATTTCGAAAGACAATTTTATTTTTGCGTGCTGTCGCTTTCGTATCACGGTGTACTTCTTTACATACAGCTCGAATAAATTAAATCTACAATTGACATTCTGCAATGTCGTACACGTGTCCAATTTATTCCTGACTTGTTATCAGAAGTGCCCCTTTCCCAGACAAGATGAGTTCTATCATAACTTCTATAGACTCATCAAGTAGATTTCTTAACAGTTATAACTAACTGCGATTCTCTTGAGTCTAGAGCACATTTATGCAGAAGTTTTAAGTTCATTCATTCTTTCCCGTCACCAATCTTTGGCAAATGGTGTTTTTTATACTTAGTAACAGCTTTAAAAAAAATATTTTTTGAAAAAGTGCATTTAAAAAAAGAAATTTTACCATATTAACTGCCAAAAAATAATTTCTTGCAATAAGAATTATATATCAAATATAATTCAGTCAAATAATGCGAGATATGTTGGTGTTATGTCGGTCTATTACAACATTATCTACTAATTGAATTAATTAATTGATATTATCTGTTTACAGGATGGACTTTGATGACTTCATTTCCATGTTTGATATGATTCATATCTGCCATTTGTAAATGAATACATCACATGTTTGACATCTTAAACTGATACATAATACATTTTACATCTTAATTTGGATACATTTTACATTTGACGTTGTGAGATGGATACATCATACATTCGACATCTTGAGATGGATACATCATACATTCGACATCTTGAGATGGATACATTATACATTCGACATCTTGAGATGGATACATCATACATTTGAAAAATCTTCTGGTCTCGTACTAAGAAATAAATCCACTAATTTAAAAAAGAAGAAAGAATTGAAAGGCTTATGAAACGAATTTATTGATGTTTGTATGATCACATTTAGTATATTTCCATTGTGGTCACGTTTTATATGTGTTTATTTTACTGTTTTTTTTAGGTGACTGATGCTGATAATATACAGATTAAAATATGACTATTAAAATGTATAAAATACAAACATGTTTTTAAAGTTGACTCGAAGACTTTCTTTCAAAGACTAATAGAAAGTAATTAAAAATCAGTAAGATATATATAATATATATATATTAAAATCAAATATGCACACGCGAAAATGCAATTAAGCAAACTAAAAAAACTAAAGCATATTTCACTTTTGTCCACATTAAATAAAATAAATATATTTTTGTTTCTCTTTTCTTTATCATATCGTATTTAGAGATTACTAAAATCAATTTTTAAAATATTTCAATCGTAAATATTTGCATGACCACTGTTCAGCACTGTAACATGCATTTGACATTTTAAGGCTGATAATCAGGACTCTTTACAGTCTAATATATTTTCTGATTATCTCTCTTGACACTTGTTTTACTAATGCAGTCTTTTGGCTATCCCTTACAAGTAATTTTCTTTGTAGAGTAAGACCATCTTTTACTTTTTATTGTTCCGTTAAGACTATTTGCAGCAGATTTTTAAAAAATGCTCCATAAAAATTGTCTGAATTTGTTTGACCACGTCCCAACTAGAAAATTTACCAATTTAATCTTAATATAGCGTGGTTTGTAAAATAAGTTAGATGCTTTGTTTTCATTACTTGCTACATCCTTTGAGAGAAAGCTTTCATTTACATTTAGAATTAGATGAATATAGCATGCTCAGTAGTGCCATTTAAAGAAGTGCCTGTGTTTTAGTTATGTTTATTGAATTTTATTTTGGTGTTTGTTTTTTTTTTCCATCTAGTGCGTACACAAATAAATAAATCAGAAATCTGGTAAGATCACATGTGGCTATTCATTTGTAGGACATGGAACTTAAAATTATACAAAAGGATTTGGATGAAATGGTTATAGCTGTATATATAACAAAAAAAATCAGGACCTAGTCCAAGATCACATCCTAAATTTAAAAAAACTTAATTTATTAATCATTTTGTATTATTTACACAAACTAAACATTGGTTATTGCTATTTGTGTTTTATCGTTCCCTGATTGGACACCACTCTTTTATTTACTAGTATTATTCCCGGTGTGATACAGGCTGAAGGCTTTGAAACTCTTGCCCCAATCACAAATTATTGTTAATTGCATTACTATTTTTACATTAATTAAAATGTGCCTTTCCTTAATGTTTTAAGTGTTTATTTAATAATTTACTGAAAAATAAGCTGGTACATAAAAATTTCATCGTAAGAATAATCCCTTTTAAGTTTAGCTACATTTATTAATAAAGTCAGTCGGAAATTAACATTATCATCACTGTTTTATTAATGCATGAGTTTTTTTTAATTAGCTGTAGAATTGAAATTGAAATGTGTTCCGTCTTAATGTTATTTTTTTGTTTTCAAATTTCTGTCTACGAACCAAGAAATTAATGATGAGGATATTTTGTAAAATCCTAAATGAATTTAGATCAAAATTGTAATTTTAATATTTTTTTTATTTATTATATTTCCTTTTTTTTTTTTTACAACTGAGTCAAATGTCTAGAGGGATATCGATTTGGTTTATCGATCATATCCCTCCTCTCAAAGAAAGTGACCCCCCGACCCCCGCTCTCTATGAAACTTGATTCTTCCACGGCCGTCAACCCATGATAACTTGTGCCACCAAGGGCGGTAATAAGCTCGTTAAAAAGCGACTTTACGAAGCAGAACCGTATGAGAGATAGATCGATTTCCTTGGGAAAAGAAGACAACAAAAACCAAACAACCACTCGGGACATGTCGTTTGGTGTCGGGGTCATTAGAGGACGGACTGAGCGTCTGTTACTGCCATTTATCTCATTGTATCGGGTAATAATGATGGGGGCCGTTCGGGGGCCCTATGTCGTGATTGACACGAGATTAGCTCTGGTCCGACTCATGCCTGAACACTCATCTTTTTTAGCGAGATCCAGAGATCTCAAACTGTGAGTAGTGGGACGCCGACGTTAAGATGTTGAGTTTAATGTCTATCTTTGGTGCCTAATGTTTTCAAACATACTAAACTCCTTCATAGTAACATTTATTTATTTAACACATTGAACACTTACGAAAATATTCTGTACAAAAACAGCATGAAGAAACAAATATTAAGATACAGTTAGTTTTGCTGTGCTCTAACATAGGCTTTAGAAACAAATATATAAGGAGGCTGGGACAGGAATAACCAGCATACACAGGGAATAAAAGCTTCCTCTTACTTTGCCTAACAAGAAACTTGTGGAACAAGATAAGTGGAGCTGACTGTGAAATAATCAGTTGAAAATAACACAGGACAAAAGGAGAAGTTCAGCCTGAAAGCCTAGAGTAGAAGAAAACAAAATTGTTGATATGACGAAATGTTATAATGCCCCTAAATGAAAAATTAAAAACTTAAACTTTTTTTCATAGCGGGGCTTTGGAGGATGGCGGAACAGAATGGCAGTAGCAGATTTTATTTTAAAATTTTTAATGTTTTTTTTTTAATGAAGAGTAAAATAAATTGATTTTAAGCAGAAAATGAAATCATTACACTATACGAAAAAGATGTTTTTGGTTGTTTTGTTGTTGCTGTTTTTTTAATTAAAAGAACAATAACAAAAGAAAACAACAAACAAGCGATTTACCGGTAATTACTTTTTAATAATTAAAATGTGTTATCTAAATTAGCTAATAAAAAATAATAAAAAAATAGGTGAAATTTATATAT
>MUZC01000033.1:556315-575506 GCA_002072015.1 Radix auricularia | reverse complement strand
CCCCCGGAGCGTGACGTCATTTATGGGAGGCCCCCTAAAAGGGCGGCATATTGGAGACCGCCCCGGGCGGCAAAAGCTCTAGCTACGCCACTGCTTAAACCTCACATGCGCTTCTACTATGTATAAGATTATTGGATATTACGATTATCCATGTTTTATGAATTATCTTAAACTTCACATGCGCTCCTTCTATGTAGAAGATTATTGGATACTACGATTATCCATGTTTTATGTATTGTCTTAAACTTCACATGCGCTCCTACTATGTATAAGATTATTGGATATTACGATTATCCATGTTTTATGAATTATCTTAAACTTCACATGCGCTCCTGCTATGTAGAAGATTATTGGATATTACGATTATCCATATTTATGTATTGTCTTAAACTTCACTTGCGCTCCTACTATGTATAAGATTATTGGATACTACGATTATCCATATTTATGTATTATCTTAAACCTCACATGCGCTCTTACTTTGTTACTATGTAGAAGATTATTGCCTCCTGACATTAGAGAAATACATGAATGCCCTTAGTCTAGACCTAGCTAATGTATTCATGTCTAATCAACACAACATCAAAACAGAAACAAACAAACAAACTAAATCATGTTGTCACATATATCTAGTAAATATTATAGATTTTCAAATTTAATGTGAAAACATACGCGAAATTTTAATCAAGCTAACTTAAAAAATAAAAACTTACCAACATTAGCTAGATGACATCTAACGTTATTCCTGTAATTTCTGATTAACTAGTGCTGCAGACGATGGTATTTCAACCATCTTAGCACTGTTATTTTGTTTTGGTTCAAGTTCTCGGAGAATAGAAACGCGGGAGCCGAGTCCTGCCACAACTGAACTAAATAGCGCACGCACAAGTGTCGAATCTGCCAGGAACAACATGAGGACTTGTTTTTGTACCCTGAGAGGGCCTGATAAAATAAATAAAAAATAAAATAAAAAAGATGTGCCGGCCGCTGAACCGGGTAGACGGTGGTGATCAAAAGTCTAGGGAGCGGGTTAAAAATAGGCATGAGGGAGGGGCTACAAGCGTGAGTACAGGGTCAAGACGACCGATTGGCGAATGACGATTGGATGTTCATAATTCAACCTACAAGAAGGGGAGTTGGTGTCTATTTTTAGAAGATAAAACTAATAAAAAAGTATATTTTTTAAAAAGAGTTGAACATTAAAACCTGTGTAAAACGCTTGACTTGAGCAGAGCCTTATAAAACATTACGATTTTTAAAGAATTTTACTTCAACTTTTCAAAGTTCCATTAGGAGAAAAGAATACTTTCGTTTCCAATGTAATAAAATAAATTTAGACCATAAAGAAATTATTTAATTATTATTATTTTTTTAAAAGAGAGTTTAACGTTAAAATTTGCTTGATAAGAGTAGAACTTTTTTTTATATTAAATTTATACATTTTCAGAGTTGTACTGCAACTTTTTCTCATCCCATAAGGATGTATGAAAATTTTGAATGCACTTAATAAAAATAATCAGTTGCTTACACCAGCAGAAAATATTATCATCACCATCGGCATCAGAAATACACCAACTAAATTATCCAGCGACTTTTTATAAATGTTCATTTCGTCAGTCAAGGATGAGAATAACCAAATTACAGGAGAAAATTAGATTTCACGTCTTGCGTGTCAACAAATGACTTCTAAAATATGATTGAAAAAAATAATTAATCAGTTAGTAATATCTCATGAGAGGTAGCGATTACAAGAAAAATTGATAAAAAAAATAAATAATAAATAATTTTTAAAAAACTATTAAAGGAAAGAAAACAAGCTCATTTTATGAGTGTTTTTTTTTGTTGTTTTTTTTCTACCCTTACTTGTCTGCGTAAAAAAAATGATCGGATGAAATTTTTATGATTTTAAGGGATCTCTTATATTAAAAGATATTTATCATTAGTACTTCTAAATGATATTAATGTCATGACTTTAATTAACTTTTTATGTTGAGTTTAGAGTTTAGACTAATAAAATGCCATCAGGAACACTGCAGAAGTAAAACATTTCAAGTTGCCTGGGATCAAGGTTCTCGGTGTGACAAAAGGGTGTGCGTCCCCAATTAAGTGGTCCAGTAGTTAGAGCACATGTCCAAATAAAAATGGGTTTGAAATTTTCCTATGCTGTTTTTTTACGTGGTTGGGTGTGGGAAGGGGCTGTATGTTAACCTGGTTTGGTTTGAGCGCCAACTAAGACCAACTGGTCCTATGTTGTAACGTTTAAAGGTACATACCTTGTTTATAAAGTGTGTGACATTCTGCTTGCTCCGTTACGTGTTAAGACTTAGATTCCTAGTACTGGCGACAACAACAGAAGTGCTTCCACGAAAAGAATTCGTTGTCCGCTTTCGCCATAACATACACGTCTTCTAGTTTGCAATTCACTTTAAGAACTCGATCATTACAACTTAACCTTGTTAGCATTTACTTGGCAGGAATTTATCTCCAATAAAAAATGTTATGTTCCAGACAACCTGCTTTCTTTTCCTAATTATGACAAGTAGGTGACATAATTATCGCTTCATCAAATGTGCGCTTTAGTTTCCTACTGGTATTCCTAAAATTTGAATGGCCCTCCGAAATTTTAAAATCTACAATGGTAAAACCGTTACTTCTTTAGGAGCATTCATATGATTTTATAAGCGCTTTTCGATTTTCTTTGTTGAATTATTTGTAAACCAGATTTTCTAAAGCTTTAACCAGTTACACGCAGTCTATTCCTGAGGGAGGTACATAAATTATTCCGCGTCTGTACCATTACGTGCCAAGCAAGGCGCCAAAGGTCAGGACGCCTCAGACGGTTCTATTTTAACAAAAAAAAATCTGTAGAAAATAGTCCTAATCCCTGTGCTCAGTGCATGTGTGTGTAAGTGTGTATGGGTAGGTGGACGTGGGTGTCTGTCTGCGTGTGTATGGGTAAGTGGGTGTGGGAGTGTGTGTTCGTGTGGATGGGTGGGTGAGTATGGGAGTGTGCGTGTAGAGGGGTGGGTGGGTGTGGTAGTGTGACTGTGGATGGGTGGATGGGTGTGGGAGTGTGGCTGCGTGTGATGGGTGGGTGAGTGTGAGTGTGTTTTGCGTGTGGATAGGTGGGTGATTTTGGGTGTGTCTGCGTGTGGATAAGTGGGTGGGTGTGGGCGTGTGGATGGGTGTGGGTGTGTTTCTGCGTGTGGCTGGATGTGGTAAAGTGAGTGTGGATGGGTGAGTGTGGGTGTGTTCTGCGTGTGGATGGGTGGGTGAGTGTGGAGGTGTGTTCTGCGTGTGGATGGGTGTGGGTGTGTGTCTGCGTGTGAATGGGTGGGTGGGTGTTGAAGTGTGTCTGCGTGTGAGAAGAGGCAGACAAAATAGCGTTGTAAAATAGTTCCATATGAAAAAAACAAATAAAGTGATGTAAAAATGTGTAGGTTCCCCGAAAGCTATGAACGCTGTGCCATCAAGGTATCAGAAATATATGGTATATTTGTAAGCTTGATAAAAATGTTTATACTCGACAGAAAAAATAATAAAATAAGAAGTTAACTTCCAAGTTGTACTTTGCATAAAGACATGGAATTGATTGTATACCAATCATCATTTCCTCCTTGGGGGTATGTGATTGATTTCTGCGACGTTTGTGAAGAAATGTTTAAAGTCTTCGCTTTAAATATATATATATATATATCCGGATGCTTGCTTCTAATTGTGTTCAGCTTCAGTCACTGATTCAAATGTTGTACTCGTTTTATTAAACTTAAAATCTTGTTTCGATATAAGAAAAATAATAATGTTGTTCACTTAATGTTTATTTAAACGTAGTGTTATCTGTATGGTGCGGATACCAGTGTGGGGTTTGCAAACTGTGATAAATTAGAAAATTTAGTTTTCTTGTCTTTTGAAGTATCGGAAAGCTGTGATTAATAAACTTGATTTAACAGTCAGATCTGTATAAACACATGATATGCTCAGTGGATGGTACAAAGAAAGGAGAAAAAGAGAGAGAGAAAGAGAGAGAGAGAGAGCGAGAGAGAGAGAGAGAGAGAGAGAGAGAGAGAGAGAGAGAGAGAGAGAGAGAGAGATAGGGAGTTAGTTAGCACGCGTGATGTACTTCCAGTTGTGACACCTTGATGTTTTCGCCCACACACTACCAATGCTACCATGTAATGAGGTTGGGAAAAAGAGGGGGAGAGATAGGGAGAGAGACAGAGAGACAGAGAGAGAGAGAGAGAGAGAGAGAGAGAGAGAGAGAGAGAGAGAGAGAGAGAGAGAGAGAGAGAACAAGGACGATATAAACAAATAAAAATATTTGGCGCTTAGGGAGTAAAATGACTAGGAACTAAAGCCGGTGATATCAATTTACATAAATTACCAAAACTGTCCCTTTTTTTGTCTTGCCAGAAACTTAGCTAAATGATATGGCAGATGGAGTAGTTCGTGTTAAATTCATTCCTGTGTTGATTCACAGCAACATGATCGCAGAATAGACGGAAATGATGTGGAGAAACACATTTTACGGTATTGGGGGTAGCAAGTGTAGCACAAATCTTTTCAAACCAATGAGACCTTGTAAAGACGGAAAGGTTCCAAAATATAAAGACATTGGATCCTGATTGGTTTTACGGAAGATCTGGTTAATTCGCGTGGATGGGCGCACCAGGCCTTGCATAGCGAGGGGCCCCGGGGAAACCAACTACGCCGACACGGAAAGGCATGCGGCTGACCGCTGTATGGTTCGCGTCCCGGATGGGCTAGAGAAAAGGCTGGCGTCGTGCCCAGAAGGAATGTGTTAAACGGAAGAGGGTTAGGAACACCCCGGATCGTTGGGTTCCGAGAGTCGTCAAATCAATGAAGACCGAAGTCCAAGACTAGTGGAACATCGTGGCATTACAGTGGTTCACATGCCCCTGTTTCGATAACGCAGTCCCCTGAGAGGAACACGATGAAGATGGAAGCAAGGTGAACGGACAGAAAGTCGCCGCCATGCAGGAACCAGTCAGTCCAGTTGCTCGGGACGGCTGGCGGGGGAAGAATTTTAAGACTCGCCCCCTGCTGACTACGAGCTTGTATTTTGGAATTCCTAGAATAGAAGTTGATGGAGATGGGAAAGCCAGAGCTGCTGGATCTAACACCAGAATCCGCCAAATTAGCCAAGGTGAAGGGTGGGCCCAATAGAGGGGCCCGCACGGCCCCAGGAAAAAGCCACCTATGTCGCAGGTGCATCTAGCCGTACTGATGAAGTACTGAGACGCACCCACGGGTGTGTCGCTGTCGAGGTCCATCGAGGACACGGACAGGAAGAGCACCAGCTCGAAGTCACTTCATGCACTGTCCTACTTGGTTTATTCAAACTACATAATTATCAAACCATCTAACGTGGATGAACGCAAACTACCGACAGGTCTGTATAGCCTCTGAAACAGTGGTGCAGAGGCGTAACTGGGTTTTTTACCCCCCTATGCCAATATTGTTTTTGACGCCCTTGATTAATTGAAAAATTACAGCTTTGAGACTTTAGCGGCGCCCATTTGAACTGGCGCAGGCCGGCGCCCTTGGCAACTGCCCCAATGACAAAGCCGTTGTTGCGCCACTGAAGTGGTGCACCCATTGACTTTATGCCCCGCGCTTGACCTAGCCGCAAGGTTAGGGTGGCAAGAAAGTCCTACGTGAAATGTTGAATGGCGCCACTCAGCAGATACAACATGATGCTCGGGTGTTGGCCAAAGTTTTAAGAGATCAATCTCAAGCTTCCAGAATATAGAATTTGATGAGATAAAACGTTAACGAACGACATGCTATCTATTCTACATATATAATTCACCAGAACAAGCACAAGGCATGCGCAAATAAGCATTACGAATAACCCTCGTTAAGGTCGACCAATCACAGTTTATGGTTATTAAACCAGGATGGTGCAAGGTTTGTTGGGGGGGGGCAGGTAGCTACATGCAGTGCGCATTTCTCAAGCCCCACAATGCGTTGGCGGTTACCCCCTGCCTCCTTAGACGTTCACTCGCGTTGTTTTTATTTCTTCGTGCTGCTGTCCGTTCTTACCCTACCCCACCCCCGTTCTTTTCACTAACAAAGAGCAAGTCTGAGGCGTACGCCGCGGGTTGTATCTGGTTTATAATAAAACGCTGCCTTAGTTCCTTGATGAGCATGTTACTTAGTTATTGGGCTTGTCGTAAAGTGTGTTCGTGCGTTGTTAAATGAAAAATGAAGGAGACAACAACAAGTGCACTAAATCAAATTTCAAGAAGGATTGATAATTCTTAGTGATATCCACACAGCTATCCTACTGCAAGAACTTAAACCCATACCCCATCTCAAGAAAAAAAGCATTTTTTTTTTAAATTGTAAAGAAAAAGCTGTCAGCGGCATGAATGTTTTTTACGCTTCCAACGTTTCTTCTCTCCCTTTAGATCTAGTTTGTTTCCAGTTCATGGCTTTTCCCACACGTTTCTATTTTTAGATGTTGCGTACAGGTTTCCTGCTGGAACCCACACTCTTAATGTCTGTGAAACGATGTGTCAGGAAATATACTCTGAAACACCATAAAAATATAAAAACTGTGAGCATATATTTTTTTTCTTCACCCGTTTCTTATTGCATGTATGAGAAATTCGACTGTAAGTTAATATCGTATAAGTATAATTATTTTATTATTTTTAGTGAAAGTAAATGACATAATATAATTTAGGTTTTGAGTTAATGATATAATAAAATAAATAACGTGGTCTAATGGTAAATTACTTCATAAGTCTAATTCTAATCGTAATCGGGGTATTCTAACAGTATGGTTAGCCTATATGGAAATACAATGGATACAATATGATTTAATCGTTTTACGCACACGGTGTGAGAGATAGGAGAGAGAAGGGAGAAAGAGAGAAGGTTAAGAAAATGAGATGTGTGTGTGTGTGTGTGTGTGTGTGTGTGTGTGTCTGTGTGTCTGTGTGTGTGTGTGTTTAAGTAAGTTAGGGCGTGTGCACGAGCCAAGTACAACAAAAATATTGATAATTTAACTGGGAAAGGAAGAAATCCCTTAAAAGCGAATGCTGGCATCACCAAGGAAGAAGATAAAAACGCAAAGGTTAAAAGTAGGGCTGTGGATTAATATAATGATTAAGTTATCGATTAATCTTTAACAATTGTGATTGATTCGAATTAATTTGATCGATTTAAGTTCGATTAAAATTTTATGAAATATTTTAAATTTTTATCCTCAATTTTTAAAATTTTTATTATATTTATTAGTTACTTACATACTTTCCCCTTCTATTATTATCTTTTATTTAGACATTTATTCGTAAATTAAAAGGTTTTTCTTAGTTGATCTACCATAGCAGAACGAATTTGTGGTGTTATGTAACAAAAGTTTGGAGCAGTTGAATTACCGCGACTTAACCGCTTTTGCGAATAATGAATTGCTACTATATGTGCGTTATGTAAAATTAATTAATTGAAATCAATCGATTAATGGTTTAAATTTTTCTTGATTAATCGAAAAAAATTAATAAGTACGAGCCCTAGTCAAAAGTTACAAACACACACAAACACACAAACACACAAAAATACGTTTAGTATTTTCCAAAAGGGAAAAATTAACAAACAAAATTAAATGACTAATAATTATAATTGCCGTTAGCTAAAACAATTGTGTATGAAGATCAATTTTGGAAATAAAGTTACAGAAAATAAAAATGTATTTTATCTTATTTGGTCCGGTGTAATTTTAATAAGCTCAATTAGGTCAAACTGATCGATAACTCATCCAGCAAGTTCTTTAAACATGGAAACAATGTGCAGCAAACACCTCCGTTGTCCCCAGCGGTTTTAATCTCTGATTTTTATGTCATGGTTTTCAACCCGCTTTTACATCAGCCATCAGCTTTTAGCAACAAATTATTGCAGTGCTACAGCTTTTCCCAATTTTGGGGCGAGGGTATAGAGGTAGATTTGTGAATGGTTAATGTGTACGGTGGGCGTTCTAAAAACATGAGGGAATACGGAGCTGCAATGATTTGAAATTACATTCTTACAAGCCTATTTAAACACACATTTTGAAATATATTGTTTAAAAAGAGAGTGTGCTTTAAAAAAAATACAGATAACAAAAACAACAACAATTCATTAAAGTAGTCAAAGCCACCAAATATATTTTGAAATCTTTTTAAAATCCATAACACATTAAAAGAAGCAAATATTATTATCTTTAACAAAAACTAAATGCATTTAATAATCTCAAAATAATCTTAGAACAATGAACTTTTGTAGTAATTAGTACTGTTTTCATTAACTAATTTTAATTATTATACTATGTTCGATGCGTCATTGTATGTACCATTTTAAAAGAGCGACGCATAAAAGTTGAATAAAAGTTTGGAAATCTGTTGTATGGTAAGCTACAGCATATGGTTTGAAAGCTTCATTATTGTTTTTGTATGGTAACCGATAGGATAAGATCCGCGGAGAAGATATTTATAAATCCACTAGCAGACCCGGTCGTGCGTTGCAACGATCTCAGTAAAAATGACTATTTAAGTTTAAGAATTCAATCAAGTGTGCAAAAAAGTCCAAGTTTCATAGCAAATGGATACATAAATGGACATTAAGAATTCAGTTCCCTATAGTAATTATTTATAGAGTTTTTACAAAGATTGGCAAGATCCATTATTTTCTCAGTAAATTAAGCTAGCACTAATTTTTATAAAGGTAAAAAAAGAAAAAAAATACCATTTAAGGGCCCCTGTGCCCATTTAGCGCAAGATGTCAATTTCAGATAGCTGTTCGTTTTAATTCAGTTTCACTATGAATGTATTCCTCTAGATTGTTAAAAATAAAATGGGGAAAATATGTTAAGCATATACCAAAAACAGACATTTGGGGCCCCCCGGCCCAGAAGGAATTGACACTCAAAGTTCAGTGCCCTATAGCATTTTAATATGGGCTACCAAGATTTTGTTAAAAACTTTCGGTTAAGATCAATTCTTTTACACAAAAAATTAACGCATAAACTTATTTAAGCAAAAGAAAGTACACGATGGGGCCCATTCAGTGCAAGATGTAAAGTTGAAAACACCTGTTCATTTCAATTTGCATGATAATATATATATATATATTTGTCATTATTTGTCAATATCATTAAAATTGAATGTGCGAAATATCTTAAACATTTGCTAAAAAGTTTGGTTAAGATCCATCACTTTACCAAGTAGCTAGCGCTTAAACTATTTTTATACCGCTCATATAAGCAAAAAACAAAATTAAGGGCCCCAGGGCCCATTCAGGAAAAGATATAAAGTTCAAAACATCTGTTCATTTAAATAAGGATAATGATGGATGCATTTATCATTATTTGTCAAGACCTTTAATAATTGAGTTGGGGAATAAGATTTTAAAGGTTTATAGAAAAAAGGTATTATGGGCCCCCAGTCCCAAAAGAGCAGCCCTTAGGAGATGACCTACCTATAGTATTTTAATATTGGCTGTCATGAATATAATTACAAAATTTGGTTAAGATCCATCCATTTATCAAGTAGATAGCGCTTAAACTAATTTTTATTTAGCTCATATAAGTAAAAATTGACATTATGGGACCCCCGGCGCCCCTTTAGTGTTAAATGGAGAAAAAACAAAGGAGCCAGTTACCATTCCGGGAGGTTACTCAACAGTCTAAAAAATTTTCATAACGATCGGATGAATGGTTTAGTCAGCTATAAAGGACAAGCACGCACGCACGCACGTACGCACGCACGCACGCAAGCACGCACACACACACACACAAACACACACACAAACATATATATATATATATTTATACAGATATACTTTGATATATGTATATAGAGATTAAATTGACTTAACCTTCTTGTTGTTCTTACGGTCTGTTGTCATTTCTTGGTCCCGCCCGTGCGCGGAAAAACAAGTAAAAAATGAGCCACTTCCCATGATCCTATCGAGCTGAAATTTCGCACATATACTTGTCTCACCTTACAATGCATTGTTTCAAATCGATCGAAAGTACCATACTTTAATTAATGGATCTTTAGTTTATCCCTATATAACATGTGTAGCCGTCTGCTATATTCGACCCCCCCCCCACGGTTTCACTCCAGCCATCGATGTCACAGGGTTCTGTCACGGTCCGTCGCGGGGTTCGCGTTATTTTGAACATAATCAATACTTTTAGATATGTCTCATATATAAAGGATTCATTGTCAAAAACATTTTTACGGGTAGTTTAATTTTCCTATTTCTTTTTTAAAGTTTAAAGAAAATTTAGAACAAAACACGGGCCGATGTTTTAATTTTCTTTATATCAAGGAATTCGCTTTTTTTCTTTGTAGCCTGAATCTACGTGTCATTTGTGCTTCCTCAGTGCACTCAAGCATGAATGACATTTTCATTTTCTGTTACGTTTTATCTGTTCGTCAGCCCATGCTCTCTGCTGTTGCCTCCTCACGTGGTAATTGAATAGGTCTAAAAGAATTCATTAAGTATTCCAATGAGTTTCAGTGACATTTCCCCAGGTTATAATTGAATAGATTTAAACAAATTTCACATATAGCTCCCATCAGTTGCATGTTCTATCACTAACAATCAGCTGATTTGTCGTCTTTGAATATTATATGTCTACAAATATTCATGCAGGGCTTCAATTAGTGTCAGTGTACTAATTAACCATTTTCCAGCGATATCACGAATAATTTTAGCCGATCCATATTTCTGGATATTTTTATATACATTTTTTTGCTTGGTGGTAATGCCAATGATTCAGAACGTAGGGAACATGGATTATCTCAACGGTTCCCAACTCGAAAAATCATGGTAGCAACAGTTACACAACTCAGTCTGCCACCAAGTCTAGATTAAACACGATTTAGTTTTACTATTTTCTAGGGCTGGTACTGATTAAACGAATTGTGTTCGATTAATCGGGTAAAAATTTAATCGATTAATCAATGAATTTGTATTAATTATATTTTTACAATGCATGTATTAATCCAGTTAAGCTGCGAAGCATTATTTCGAGAAATCGGTTAAGTCGCGGTAATTCCATGACTCCTGCATTTTGTAACGTAATATCAAATTTGTTCCGCAATGCAAGAAATAAGGAGAAAAAAAACTTTTTTGTTTATGTCTTTGGAAATAATAATAATTGGAGGGAAAATTATGTAGGTAACAAAAAAATTTTAAATCTATACTAATAAAAGGGAAAGCCCTCACTGACTGACTGACTGACTGACTCACTCACTCATTCATCGCTAATTCTCCAACTTCCCGTGTAGGTAGAAGCATGAAACTTTGGGAAGTTGTTCGTTACCCTCTCACGACGAAAATTGGCGAAAAAGAATTTTAAAAATCTCGCTCATATGGGGCCGGGCGCCCAAAATCATTTTTTTCCTTATTTGGGGTCTATAAAAATTGTAAATCACCAATTTTCCTATTTCCCGTGTAGGTAGAAGCATGAAACTTTGGAAATTTGTTAAGTACGTGCTCCCAATTATAATTGGAAAAAAAGAGTTAAATTTCCCACTCATGGGGGCCGGGGCCCCAAAAAAGGTTTTTTTCCATATATGAGCTATATAAAAATTGAAAATAACTAATTCTCCTATTTCCCGTATAGGTAGAAGCATGAAACTTAGGAAATTTTTTGAGTACACGCTCCCGACAGAAATTGGCAAAAAGAATGTTAAAATTCCCTCTCATGGGGGACCGGGGGCCCAAATATAGTTTTTCTTATATTAAAAACCGACTCATCACTAACTCTCTAAATTCTCGTGTAGGTAGAAGCATGAAACTTTAGGAAGTTGTTGGGTACCCTCTCACTACNCAGTGCTTTTTTTCTGAAGAAAAAGGTTCCGGAACGCATATTTATGTCCGTTTTGTCATAAAGAAATAACACTGAAATGAGTGTAGTAAACATAAAATTTTAGATTATATCAAAGAAACAAAATTACAAGGTTTAAACTGTTAAGTTTTATTAACTATGTAGGCTAATCTACTAAAAAGACAACCTTTGAGGTTTTACAGCAAGTTCCACAGTTTTCGCATGTTTTCATCTGACAAATCATCTCGATTTCTTTTCCTGCTTTGACTGTCTACAGCTGAATGTCTTCCTCGAAGTAACCACGAATCAACGTACTTTGAAGGATCGAAAAATGTGAGAGGTGGACCCACCAATCTGATGAATAACAGTGACGAAACTGTTTTTGTCATCAAAGAAGCCCTGGTTGGGGTGATTATAAGATTCATCTGCGAAAATCCTCTCTCGCACTCACTAGAAGAAATAGAAATAGTATGTATAGCACGAATCAACGGAAGCAGTGTTTCTGGATATGTCTTTTCCATAAGGTATTCACGGAATCCACGAATCATTTCTCTTTCATTTAGTTGTAGTCTGTTTGACAATTTTCTAATTTCCATTTCTCCAAATGTTATCTGGTTGGTAACGTTTTCTGACCACTGCTTTTGATCTAATATGCGAGCCCACTGAGCTAATTCAGCATCTTCGTTAGTAAGCAATCTGTTCTCAATTGAGTTCTTTAGTTTTTTGTAAAAGGCGTTAGGATCAATAGGAGGATCATTAGGTGAGTTTTTTGTGTGTAATATAACTCCATGAAAGCTGAGATTCTCGGCGGCAGCTGTTGCAGTTTTATAATATGTGCCTGCATTTTGACTTCTTTCCTCAAAGACTTGTACAAGTGCTTTTATTTTTTGATTCGCCTTGTATAGATCTATGTTGCGCTCCTGTAGATCCAAGCTCAACTCAGATTATTCCTGAAGAGCATCGCACATTAATCCTAGATCCGTTATAAATTCTGTAGATGTAATTTTCTTCTTCAGGCCTTCATAAGTGCACTTATCACTTGCGCTTCTTTTTGGATCATTTGCCGCTTCTTCAAAATGCTTCACCAGCGCTGCATAATTATTCCACACTGCAAACACCGAACGAAAACTAGCTGATACCCATCACGTGCTTAAAACTCGTCCAATTTTCAACAGCTCAACTTCCAGTATTTCAGCACAAGAATGCAACTCTCTGCTGTTTTTTGGCGAAGCATGATACAGGACGTAAAGCTTATCCAGAAAAGATTTAAATCTAGTGATTCCTGAAATCTCCTTTACAGTATCAGCTACTGACAATTCGAGTCTATGATTAGCACAATGCCACACTATCACAGATGGAAATTTATCGGTAAGTAACTTCTTAACTCCACTTTTGCTTCCAAACATTACAGATGCGCCGTCACATGTTACAGAAACTAAATAGTCTTTCAGGTATTCTTCTGTTATTCCATGAAACGTGAGACATTCGAGTAATGCATCAAAAATTTCCCGGGCCGTAACATTTTCAAGCTCCACTAAGTCTAGAAATAAATTGATTGGTTCACTCATTCCCGTGCCCTCTTCTACGCAACTCCGAATATACACTATAAGTGTTGATTTTTGACTCAACGTGGTAGATTCGTCGATCATCACTGAAATCTTACTTTTACAGCGAACGATTTCTTTGGCCATCTTTTTCCTCATTTCGATGCTTATATGATTCACAATATTGATGCACGCATTTGTAGAATGCAGAATGCAACCCATGTCAACTCCGTTCAGTTCTTGTAAATCAACTTCCATTTCAAAGTTATTAAAAGATTGATTTGCTTTGGCAACTTTATATGCATTGCGAAAGACCTTTTCTGTGACAAGTTTGTCACGTTTTAAAAACTTTAAAACAGCATTGCCAAGGGTATCTTTTTCAGCTTCTTTCTTTATCTTTAAAGCCAGTTGATGCCCAGCAGATTCTTTATGATCGAAAAAAAATTTCCGCAGTGACGTTAGTTGTTTCTTTCTATTGTTGCCATAACAAGTTATTTCACCATTACTCTATTCTGTTGATATTTTCATGCCCATCTTGGCCTCCACGCTAAGCGATCCCACATTTCTGCAGACAGTGCAGCCAAGTTTTTTGTCTTGAAACCACAGCCACTCACTTTTTGAGCAAAATTCTGTTTTTTGCTCTACTGTCCAGCAACTCGGCCAATCGTTGTTGTCGGAGCACTCATGTACGCAAGTTTCTGGATCAGTCATACTTGTTTTTATTTCTTCTGAGATCGTTTTAGCTTTTTTTGTTACTGAAGCTTCAGTCGAAAAAAAAACTAGTTATTCTTTTCATTTTAAAACGCTACCAACCCCTGTATAATATTTGTTTTATAACTTGACAAATAAAATTAACACTAAAAATTACCAATTATTTACACGTTGACGCGATATTGCATTCAACGAAACCTGAAAAAGCAGTAAAGACGAAACATTCCAAGCAAAAAAAAAAAAAAAAGTCTGTGGAAAAAGGTGCCGGAACGCCGTTCCGGTGCGTTCCGCCAGAAAAAAAGCACTGACCCTCTCACTACGAAAATTGGCGAAAAAGAATTTAAAAAAATCTCGCTCATGTCCGTCCGGGGGCCCAAAAACATTTTTTTCCTTATAGGGGCTCTATAAAAATTGAAAATCACCAATTTTCCTATTTCCCGTGTAGGTAGAAGCATGAAACTTTGGAAATTTGTTAAGTACATGCTCCCAATTATAATTGAAAAAAAGAGATAAATTTCCCACTCATGGGGGCCGGGGAACCAAAAATGGTTTTTTCCTTACATGAGCTATATAAAAACTGAAAATCACTAATTCTCCTATTTCCCGTATAGATAGAAGCATGAAACTTTGGTTAATTTTTTGAGTACACGCTCCTGACAAAAATTGGCAAAAAAGAATGTTAAAATTCCCTCTCATAGGGGACCGGTGGCCCAAATATAGTTTTTCTTATATTAAAAACCGACTCATCACTAATTCTCCAATTTTCCGTGCAGGTAGGAGCATGAAACTTTGGGAAATTGTTAAGTACCCTCTAACGACGAAAGTCGGTGTGAAAGAATTTTTAAATACACACCCATGGAGGCCGGGGCCCCAAAAACGTATTTTTTCTAATATGAGATTTATAAAAAGTCAAAATCTATAATTCACTTATTGCCCGTGTAGGTAGACACATAAAACGTTGGGGAGTTGCTAAATTCACATTCGCGATGGTAGCTGGTTGAAAATATTTCAAATATCCTTTACTGGGGACCGGAGGCCAAAATGTTTTTTTCAAATATATACTCTTTAAAAACTGAAAATCACTAATTTATCAATTTCCCGTGTAGGTAGAAGCATGAAACTTTGGGAAATTGTTGAGTACGATCTCCCGACAAAAATTGGCAAAAAAGAATGTTAAAATTCCCACTAATGGGGGACCGAGGGCCCAAATATAGTTTTCCTTATATTATAAACCGACTCATCACTATTTTTTCAATTTTCAATGTAGGTAGGAGCATGAAACTTTGGGAAATTGTTCATTACCTTCTCACGACGAAAGTCGGTGTAAAAGAATTTAGAAATACACACTCATGGGGTCCGGGGCGCCAAAAACTTTTTTTTCTTATATGAGATTTATAAAAATTGAAAATCGTATTTCCCGTGTAGGTAGACAAGGAAAAATAATTATATAAATTAAAAAAATTTCCTCTCATGGGTCGTCGGGGGCCCAAAACTTTTTTTCACCTAAAATGAGCTATATAAAACTGAATCAACACTAATTCTCCAAGTTTCCGTGTAGGTAGAAACTTTAAACTTTTGGAAGTTGTTGAGCACCCCCCTCCCCCGCGATGGTAAGAGGCAAAAATATTAAATCACCTCTCACTAGGGGGATGATTGCCGAAATATAGTTTTTTTCCCCCCAATATGAGTTATATAAAAAAGACGTATCTTTAAATTTCCAAGTTCTTGTGTACGTAGGAACCTTAACGGTTGAAGTTAATATATTTAGTATATCCATCTTGATTCAGATTAAAATCAATAGGTATTTTGAATTGGTGTTACGCGTATTCTCAACGCTAACTGAAATCCTAATTTCCGGAGCAAAGCGCGGGTAAATTGCTAGTTATTAATAATTTGGAAAAAAAAAGAAAATTTTTCTAAACTTTTAATAATCTTTTAATCGATCAAATTAATTTCAATCGATTAAAATTTTTAACGGTAAATTGATTAATTAATCCTTAAATTTCGCTGCACTACTATTTGGTGGTTCAAGCCTTTTGATAAATTCTTTTTTTTTTTAAACTTCTAATTCTTTATAAATTATCTATACCAAATGTAACTGCAATTATTTCATTAAAACTTTAAATTTCATTGTCCGATTCCAAATTTAACTTTAATCTCTTCATGCCAAAATTAATTCGAAAGTCAAATTCCAACGCTCTGAATAAAACTCTGTGTGTGTCTAACCAGAGCTACGTGTTTTCATCTCTCTAAAGCCAAATCTTTATGTCAAACTTTGTAACTCTTATTTTGTGTTGCCCTAAGAAAGGACTCAATTTGTTAAATCAAGCCCTTTAAAAAAAAAAAAAAAAAAAAAAAAAAAACTCATCCGTACTAGAGATATCTGAGTTTGCAAAGGGTGAAATATGCTTGAAATCTGAACCTGAACGTTAGGGGGAAAAAAAAGAAAAAAAAAGCAAAGTAATTTTTATGGTTATCATTGAGCAGCACTGCATTTGGTTAAAATCAAAGGGAAACGTGAAACGATTAGAGGCCCTTTGATGTCTAGATATTATATGCTAATGGCCCTGGGTATTAAACGATAACTTCATAATGAACTGAGAGGATTCTTAATGTGAATGCATTGTTGAACAAAATAGTTGCAACTTTGATGGCAAAGTGGGGGGGGGGCATTTAGATTTTATGGTAGGAGAAAATTGATGTTTTGCATAGAGGCAACCCAGATTCAACCCTGTGGGAAATCTACTTGTAGAATTTGGTACAAAAGATAAACAGATGTAAAGGTAAATATCTCTCTAATTTTTATGCGTGGCGTTACGACTTACACCTAGAGTCAAAACGACACGATGTCATCGCTTAGCAAAGGGTGAACACTCAGAAACGATTATCGATTATTCTCTTAAGACGAACCTATCCTTAGGCCTGTCTACGGGTACACGTGAAAATGTTGATGCAGTGTCTATACCGGTGGGGGTCAAACTGTGGCTCGCGAGCCGCATGCGGCCCTTCTGTGTTCACTTTTGGGCCCACGAACAACTTATAAAATCAAAATATATCGTTTGAAAAATGTGCTGTACGATCAAGGATGTGAGGTAAAAAAAATATGAATTTTAATTATTTTGATTTTTGTGTGAAATCCAGTGGCGGATTTAGCTTTGTCTGCGTGTGGGGGGGGGCGAGGAGAATTTCAGGGGGCGCCGAAAATTTTACTGAAAACAGATTTTTGGGTAAATACTAGGGCTGTCAACGATTAATTTAAATTTAATTGTTAACTTTTGAAAAATTAATGATTAATTAATCGTTAATTTCGATTAAAGCCAAAAATTTTAGTTTATGATGTCAAAAGTAACACTTATTTAACGTTCTGATAAAAATCTAAATAACACTGGAATGTCTTCTTTATATATCAACTTTTCACCAACTACGCAAAAGTGAGTTGACATTAATTGATTCAAGTGATGAGCGGGTCTAATTGACAATATAACCAGCAGAACTGAACAATCATTGACATGGAACTGATGTAACTGGTATGTTCAAAACGGTCTTGGCAAGGAATAACATTATCAGATATTGGTGCTCATTAACTTTCCACCATTGTACTGGATTAATGGATTCAAGAACGTTCATCTCCATTTTGTAACGCAGTAATTCATCAGAAGAGCTGTCGTCATTTCTGTCTCTAAGTCAAACGCCATTACTGCCATTAGCTTCATACGCTTTTCATTTGGTTTAATAAGTAGGCAAATTTTATCAACATTTTGAACATTCCCGTCAGTCAATATTTTAAAACCAAAATGTACATGTCATCTTCAGGAAATTCATTATTTATCAGGCGCTATTTTTAAAAATTGTTTATATATACTTTTTTTTACTTCCTATTATTTGTAAGTGATGTGTCAATTAATTGTTAAAAATAATTTAATCTTTAAACATTTTTAATTATTACTCGAGAAATTGGGGGCCGCGGTGGTGGAGTGGCAAGCGCGCTCGACTGGCGCTCTGATGGTCACAGGTTCGAAGCCAGGGACTTGCTGACCAAAGGCTATGGAAGCAAATCCAGAAAATACAGCAGGCTAGAATAGCAGAGAATGATTCAACAACTGCATCGACTGTATGCTTATGGCTTGACCATCTTGTATCAGAAAGTCATTTCTGAGTTTTACTGTTAATTCATATTGACATTTATGATCTTTTTTAAAGAGTATGTAGACGTGGTAAACTAGACGTAAAGAATGCATACAACCTTTCAGCTGAGCCAAAAAAGACAACTGTGTACAGAAATTGCTTCGATTGTGACCAAATTCAAAACATGGGGACAACATTGGGTGAAAGTTTTAAGTCCACACTTAATTCCAGACATCACAGATGCGCCATCGTATGCCTTTCCTCCACAGATTGTGATGTCAATGTTTCGCCTTTGTAATGTGTAGTTCCGTTAGAATCTTCTAAGCAAATGCAGGTTTGCAGCATTTCTGTTTACCAAAGTATACAAGCCTATAAATCTTCCTCAACATTTCTTAATTTTAAAACTGAACGTAAAGTGACATTTGATGAATTTTAGATATATTAATGGTTGAATCAATAATTAAAGAAAAGAAATGTGAAGACTTAACTTTATTATCAATTGCTGCTGATAATTCAGGTGCAAATGATTGAATTAAATGAATTTGCACATCATTACTTAAATAAATTTCATTTTTCTTTTTAAACTTTAGATGACTGTTTAAAGTGGAATCATAGTTGGCTAATAAACTTAACATTTAACGAAAATTTCCAGTATTTCTACAACTACCATCAATAAAGCAAGATTGTTCTCTGTGTCCTCTGTTTTGCTAAAACAATGTCACGCCTAACATTCGTTTCAATGCTTCTCTATTCTTTTCCACTTAGCGACGCTCCTGACTGACCAAACCAGATATTGCAGTTTTGAAATACGATATTTAGCAAGCCAATATTGTCGTATTGCAGTTTAGTGATTGATTAAAAGTTTCGTGTTTAACAATCTTTTTTTCTGCTCTAGTTACACCTTTTTAGTGTTCATTAAGGGCGTCTTAAGGGGGGCGCCATTTTAGACCGAACAGGTGCGCGGGGGGG
>MUZC01000033.1:542183-554640 GCA_002072015.1 Radix auricularia | reverse complement strand
GGGGGGGGGGGGTCAAAGTTTTGTGACGTACTTTTTGAGGGGGGTCGACGATTTTGTGACGACGCGTGACGTAGGGGGGGAGGGGGTAAAAAATGGGCCAAAATCGCGTGACGTCATTTATGGACGGCCCCTTTACCCATTTACACACAGACCCTATAAAATTTATTTTAAGATAAGAAAGTGATGAAAAAAGCGACTGTGTTCTTTAAAACTTATATTCCGTAATAAAATGTCTTTTTCTTGCAACGTCTGCAAAGAGAGATTTAGAAATGTATTTTTATGTTAATTACTTTAAACTTGACGTTTACAACTGTGTCAGATTAATACGTACTTTAATTCTTGCTATGGTTAGTAAAAACAAAATCTGCTGTTAAGTGATAACATATTCGACCGATTAAAGATTTTGTCTTACATATATTGCAATTAATTAGCTTTGACAATATATATATATATTGTAGACAACCTCCGGGACGACATGGCCGAGACCTGGACAAGGGAAAGATATGGGCGTTGTTAGGTGTCAACAAGTCGTGGAAAATCCAAATTGTATGCCATGTTGTATACAACGGTCCCGTAAATCCTCAATAAGTTTGTTCTCAGGGTTGACTCACTACGGGACGTGTTAGTGCAGGAGAGAATAACTGTGATGGACAGTTCAGGGATGACCGACCTTATGGTCATGTCTGTTGAAGTGTCTAGAGACTTGGCGTTGTTTTAATTGTGGTTCTACACTTGGACTTAACGGTACAGTTTTACTATATTTTAAAATCATTTTTTGTTTGTTTGTTCGCTTTTTATCGACACAGTCGTTGATTGTTGAGATTCTTTTCCACACAGGATTACCCTTACCTGAAATTAAATAAGTTTGAGATATCTCGAAGTAAGTTACATTGCCATAAAACAAAACAAAGCGAATTTTTTTAATGTATGTGACAGCCTATTGATACAGGTTCAGAGTAGTGGTTTTATAGTATCTATATTATGTTAGGCAACAAACACGATTAGTTAATTTTTAGAATTGCAGAATAAATTGTGAGGGTAAATTATTTTAAAAGTAATCACTCTTGAGAAAAGATGTTTAAATTGTTTCGGTCAAGTTTAATTTATAATCATTTTCTGTTATTGTTTTTCTTTATAATTTTGTTTAAATCAAAAGGATCACCCCGAAAGCAATAATTGGTCTCCAAAATCGACATAACACTGAGACAAACACATGTTCTAAACAATAATAGAAATTGGAATAAACCGAGTGAACAAAATGTCTTCCTGTACTTGAAGCTCTGTTTGATCTGCTGAAGGTCGGAAGAAGACGTAAAATTGATTTTACGCTTCCAGACAGAATTCAATGGGCTACATAGTCGCTGATATTTCTCAAACATCTATTTTGTACATTCTGCAAACACGCCCAAGTGTGTTTTAAAACAAGTATTTTATTAAACACCACAACAAGTCCAACTAACATAGAATCTTTACATCTAATAGATGGAGATGTATTGGCAAGATTACATTTTTTTATAACAGTTTCGTGGACTGAAACCCGAAAAGCGCCAACAGAAAGGTTAGGCGGATTCAATCTCTCCACCAAGTCTTTAAAAGTGATTGGCTCTTCCCATCTACTTTTTCGTCTTAGCGACATACCATTAAATGATTTTACTTCCAACAGCGTTGTGGGACTAAAGGGAAGTATAATGTCTAACCGTCTCGGCCATACCTTTTTTATGATTGATTAATGGCTCTTTTGCCAGTGCATAGTAGCTCCATTTCACCGCTTTTTCCTTGAAGGGGTTTGCAGAAATTCAAGCACTTCCACATGTCACTAATCCTAGCCATGCAAATAAACATAGACTAGCTATAATTTGTGTTATCTAGAGAGCTGTCAGATAAAGAAGGGGTGAAAGAATTCACTTCCTTAACCAGCTTGTCGTCCTCTATTTAAAAAAAAATATATAGTTCTGACCCTTGTTGAAAATGTTCATACTACCTTTTTAATTTCTGATTTGTTTCGGATCGTTCCGAAGATCCTTAAGCGTCTTTCTCAAACGAAATCTGATAATTTTTTGCACTTGCTGTATCTTACCTAACACATTAATTAATCTAGATGCTATTATATGCTTGACTACAATGGCGTTAGCCAAATGTGAAAAATTTAGAATAAATTGTTGGAGATACGATTTTACTGTCTTTTTTCCCCTCTATCGGGTTATCTTAAATGGCCAAATATTCCCCATCCCAAATCGCGCTCATTGACTAATTGCATTAGACATTTATTCTCTTAAATAGTTCCAAGAGAAGTAAGTGTTTTATATTCGTGGGAGAGAAATTAGGGGTTTTTGTATTACCGCCGGGAACCTTTCATCAAATCATGAGCAGATTGGCTTGTACCGTGTTCATGAAAGGGTCAGTAATGAGCCGTTGTAAATGTGTATATTTATGAATGTGACTCAGTTATGGAGTATGTGGAACAGGCTAGATAAATGGGGTTTAACATATATGCAGCGGCTTGTTTAACGTAATAAGCTTGGTGGTCTTAAAGCCAGTGGGAGAGGAAATCATGCTTTAGACATACTGGCTCCCTCAGCTAATACCAGTAGATTATAAGGTGTGTTGAAGATTATTTTTCGTTTATACAAAAAAATAAATAAAAAATCGCTCTTTAATTAGCTGTAAAAATGTGTGCACTCAATATGCGATATGGGTTGTTGGTTGTTTATTTTTTTAAAGTTAGAGACTCGCTGGCATCTTCAGAATATGTTGTTGTCAGCTATATCCTCACTCCATCATGAAAGACAAGCGTTATTCCTGATGACCTTTCTTTTACCTGTTGGCTCTGTTTGATGCACGTATCGTAACTTCGATTTTTTTATTTCGGTTTGTTCTATGTGGCAATAACAATTCAGACTTTTAAAACAAACGAACAGTAAATTTGCACATTCTTTCTTTATTATTAAAAAAAAATAACTCGGTTTCACTGGGTTAAAAAATGCGTTTTCCTTTCCCTGTTTATTGCAATACACGTACTTAAATCTATTTACTTTCTCTTTGATCTCCATTTTTATATATATATGTTTGGAATACTCATTTCTTCACTGTCGAACTTCCTGAAATTAAAGAAGAAGAAAAATAGGTTTAATCCCATTGCTTAGTGCAGTTGACATGAATGATAATATAATGTCCAACCAATACCGATGTCAACGCATCCTAAAGACTTAATATTTGAACTATTTAAAGAGTTCATGTGAAGATTGATACTCATTTCTGTATTGTTACGTGCTAATAGGTCAATCTGTAAAAATCTCCTAAAATAAAAATACTTTCATTTTATTTCAACCAAATCCCCACTTTTTTTATTCCACATTAATTAAAATATATTTTTGAAACCATAAGATAGCATCGCAATGGCTTATTGCCAGCAAACATGCGATAAAAACAAATCTTTGAGAAAATATTGTCTGGGAGGAAGATCTTTCTCGAAATCCATTAGGATCATTCCCATATGTTACGTATTATCAATTTCATTTTGAACATATCCTCTTTTCAAAATTAGGTTTAGAACGCATTGATATTATTAACTTTAAAAAAAATATTTTTAATACAATCCCTTAGTAAATCCTTTATTTTTATATCACTGCATGAACTTTATTATTTGTTTTCGGTTGTTCTTGTAGTTTTTGTTTAGCTCCAAAAACGTATCATAGCCCAAGAATTGTGGGTGAATCGACAGAGGTAACACAGGTTTGGTCTTGTTTGTGAGATAGGATAGACATATGTCACATAGACTTAGTTTGGTTGATGGCGAGATAAACATTAATCATGGAGAGTTATACGTGTTGGTTTGTGCATAGAAATTTTATGTTTTTCTAAATTTAAAATAATTTTAGTTTGGATTTAAAAATAGTATCTACGGTTATAACTGCATAGAGATTATATAGAATCTTTTTTTTAAAAGATGCTTTACCACAATTTTAACGTTTTGGAAGTTGTGTGTAATTATATTAACTTCCATTTCATCTTTCTTTTATGATTTCATTTACACACAAACACACATAGACACACACTAATCAGACCTGAAATTAAACTAAAACTTTCATAACATAATTGTCATATACTTGATTATCCTAACCTAACAGACTTTTCCTGTTGACATTCTACCGTTTACTTTAATTTTAAACTTCTAAAAATTGCCAAAGAGCCGCAATTAATTTGACGTGTAGCATTAATTAGGTGATAAATCTAGAAACACACTGTTTCTGTATGTATTTTGTGATTGTATGTATTTTTGTGATTGTATATATTTTTTGTGTTTGTGTGTAATTTTGTGTTTGTGTGTATGTGAATTTTAAAAAAATGTTTTAGCACGTTTTCGGGCTTAAGTTAGTTTGTAAATGTGCATTATTTGTTTGTCAGTGTGTGTACTTTTGCGTGGTTTGTGGGTGTGAGCGAATTTTGTATATTCTAAAATTAAAATTAACTTGATGAGATGAAGGTTGCCGTATAATCTACACTAGTGCTGTTCACCAAACTATAGTAGAGCTGGCGTTCAAGGCATATAGGGCTAATGACCATTTTTTTATGCGATTATTTTTGGCAGGTTGGGAAGAGTTACACTATTTACTCTTAAAACCTTAGTTTTTAACAGCTTGACACGCACCTGCTTGCGGTTTTATTTTAGGAGGTGGGTTTGGGGAAAATAAACACAAAACTTACTGCATATATTTAGAAAAAATATTGCCTTGAGCTATATTCCACGAATAGGCTTTTCTTACACATAATTTCAAGCGTTTTTAGTTATCGTTAAATATGGTTTTCAAAGAAAAGCTGTGCACTAAATATAACCATCTTGAAAGGGGATGGGGGCTGCGGACACGAGGTTTTTTTTTATAATGCTCTGGGATGCTCAGATGCCAGGTTGGGGTGCCCGCTAGTGCGGGTTAGACCACTTTTGGGGCTTTTTTGCCTTTTCAGATAATAGACCTTGTGTTAAATTTTTATACCCATAATGTCGGTTTTATTATGTTCATACTCTAAATAGTTATACAAGGGGTCCTTGTGTAACGACGTTGATCCGTTCCTAACACGTGTCGCTTATGAACCTAAACAATGAAAAACAAATTAAGCGTAATATTATTATTTACGAGCAAAAAATCCCGTCAAGGACGTTCCGCCGTCGTTTTGGTGGCATGTTGTCTAGGAGTAACAGTTGTGATTAGCAGGAATAGCACACTTCAAGATGGGTACACAGAACTGAATGATGAAAAAATACTGCACCAAAAACAACTTGTTTTGAACGTCTGCGTAAATTTGTTCAATATGTAAATGAGATTTAATTTTTCTCCGCTAATGATTGTCTGTAGGATTCTGTAGGAGTTTGAGGGACCAATCGCTACAGACAACTGTACAGACAACTTCCTTTTATTATTATAATAGATTTTTTTTATGTGGCGCGTTCGTAACCCTGACACAGCTTGAGTCGCGACCGGTGTAGCCCGAGGATTCCATGTAATTGTTCTTGTTATAATTCGTAATTTTAAAAATATCATTATAGTTCGAGGAATGTTTTTAATGTTTCTGATAATATGATTTACATGCAAACGACGGAGCTCAACTACAGCGAAGATAATGCTGGAACTTCCGATCTAGTTTGTTAATTGAAAATCCATCATTCTTATAACATGCTGTTTTCGTTATCTCAACGAGTTTTAACTTTTGACATTTTTGCGTATCGTTAATGAACACATTGTTACGGAAAATATTACACAGCTTCCTCTAGCCAGGTAAAAACAAAAGTTGTTTTTAATATTTAGACTTTATGGGGTGGGGGGGGGGAAGAAAGGGAAAAACGGGAAGGGGGGTTAAAAAAAAGCTCATTTATTTGCTTTTTTAAATTTACCAGGTTAAAAATAAATTAAATGGTGGGGGGGACCTACAACGATGCAGCTATTCAACATTGTCATTGCATTTTAACGTAATTGAAAAAGATACCCAAAAATGTGTTTGTTGTCAGGCTTTGAACAGACTACACAGCTTGGATCTTGTAGTCTTGAAATACATGTGCTTGGACGAAGAGCCAAGTCATTGTCTCAATCATACAATTTTTAAAAGAATAAAATCTGAAAAAAAAGTTCTAGACAAATAATGAGTGGTATTTTTTCCCAGCTACGTGAGTGATTTAAAAAATTCAAGTTGTTTGGGTTGGACAAGTTGTTTTTGTCATAGTGAGAATAAGTCTCTGAATTTCTGCTGGTGAGGTGAAGAGAGGGTAGGTTCTGTTATATTCCAGTAGTAAAAAAAATGTTTATTGACAGACAATGATAAACAGTTACCCATAATCTTTTCATATTTTATTAATTTTAAAAGATTACATTGAAATGGAATTGAAGTGAGAATATGTATCAATATGGAAATAATTTTAAACAATTTAATTTTTGGGGTCTGATAAAAGGATCATATCGAACATATTTATAGTATATGTAAAGCACTTGATATTAAAAAAAATAATATAAAAACCATACCTGAGTTTATAATATCTGAGGTAGAAGTGCTTTTACGATGATAATCTTTTTTTTACACATTGACATTCCATATTGGCTAAATTTGTGTTTATCTTTCTTTTCGATCTTATTTTGAATTTTTGTTTCTTATTTTACTAATTTCTTTTCTACCTAACCTAACAGCTGAGTTAAAATTTTTATTATTACCTGTTACAATGATCCCCTTAAACTGCACGGTTAAATGGCCACACAGTCAATTGAGATCGAACAGTATTTTTACGTTTCTGTTCAGCTAATTTTATAAGAGTTAATTAACACATGTTAAACCAGTTTTATCAAATTTCTATAAATAACTAAATGTTACCTAATTTTTTAAATTCAATCTTCGTCTTCTACTTTATCTAAAAACATACAAATATATTAGAGAAACACTTTGCCGGTTGTCATTCTTCGGCATTTATGTAGAAATTCTGACGTTCTCTCCGTGTATAAAGGAAATAAATTGAATTTCAAACTTTTTTTTATAACCGCTAGGATTACCCTTCAATGTGTTTCTCGTGGTCAGTCTAAAGCTAAGATTTTATTTTTTCCTTAATATAAAAAGTTTAGATACCATTTTGGCCGAAATGTTTACATGAATTTTATGCTCTGCTTCAAGATTATTTGTCAGAGTCAAGAATCTACCACACTAAATATTGTGAAATGAAAAATGGTCGCGTTGGTTCTCTGAAATATGCTTGACAAAGTCAAGGAGAACCTACTCTGCATGAAAACTTTTGTCGATTGCTAGTTGTTTGTTGTTTTTGGTGGGAAATTGTCATTTTTAACAAATTTTAAATATTTAACACATATTATGTGGTGTATATAGACTACACAGCATCAACTTCTTTTGGAAAAACTAACATAAAATATATTTTCATCTACACTTGAGACAAGGCGCAGCACAATGTAGAGTGTTCAACATGACAAGATGAAATATTAGATTGATATATGGTGTACCGCATCCGGACAAATCAGCGACGGTAAAAACAGCGACCGTCTAAATAGCGACTGCATCAAAACAGCAACTGTATCAAAATAGCGACTGTATCAAAATAGCGACATTTTTGCTTGTGATAATGAAGGTTTTTTGTAGAGAAAGGACAATATAAAATTAAAAACAATCAACTGGTGGTGCGTATAAATAAATGTTGGTGTGGTGTTTTAAAGAGTGTATACACAGTTTCAGGGCACATTTTTAAAAATATTCAAAAAATTAAATTATAACTACTATTACTTTAGTCAACTATATTGTGCAGAAAGCAAACATAGATTCAGTCGGTTTATTGAGGGGGATTGTGGTGGGAGGGGGAAGAGACAGTTTGACTTGACTACATAACTTTTTTATCCTCGGATGTTTTTTTTTTTTTTTTTTTTTTTTTTTTTTGGTGTACTGCGCGCTTCAACATGTTGATTTAACTATCTTAATGATAGACAATGTTGATAAGTGGCCAACTTTACAATTCTAAGTTCTACGCCATAGATTAGAGCGTTCAAACATGTAAGCAAAGTTGCGACTGTATGTCTGAATAGTTCACTAAAAGTTATTTCTTTTAGTTTGATCTGTTTGGTTAGAGACAATAGGGAAACTGTAAAATAAGCAGTTTTAAAGCTTTTAAAAAATCATTCATGAAACATACAGAAAATAAAGTTTACAAAATGACACGTGGCGTAGATAGAGCAAAGAACAGGGGGGTAGAGAACGGACACAAACAGCAACACGAAATATTGGAAAAAAGCGAGTAAACATGGAGACATGTGAACAGCAGTTGTTGTTACCTGACCCATCCCCCCACCCTTTACCATCATCCGTTGCCAACATAACTGTGATTTTCCGACTATGGGGTTAGTCATGTTTGCGAAAAATGGGGAAAAGAACAGGCAGAAACAAAATAATTTTGTTTTAAATTTGTTCCTTCTGGGAATTGAACCCAGGACTTTCCGCGTGCAATGCGGACGTGATAACCACTACACTACGAATCAAATGATATTCTGTGAAGGAACAACGCAAATGAACGCAAGAAGCTTTATTGCCCCAACCACCTCCCTTTTTTTTCTTTTCACCTTACCACGCTTGCCAACTGTAATTTTTCGACCCCAGCGAGGGTAATTCGCCATGCTCATTTTCACATGGTCGTTTATGTGCATAATATATAAAGATTATCTGCATGCTAAAAGGGCATCGGTTAAGTTTGGCAAGTGTAATTTAGTTGCTACGATTCTTTGCTGACGTATACCAAGCTACTGGAGATACATAACGTTTCCCATGGCAGAAAAGGAACAGGCATGGAGTGGTGGACTTTAAATCATTACTTTAAATTAGATCATCAGTATCAGAGGCGTAACAACGACTTGGCGTCGGGGCATTTGCCAAGGGCGCCGAGGGCTAATCCTTTAATAATCAATTTATTCTGCATAATTTAGTAATTCCCCTATTTCTCAGGGGGCCTAGAAAGGATTAAGCCAAGAGCGCTTAAAACCCAGTTACGCTTTTGATCAGTACTAAATGACCAGTTAACCAAACAGCTTGGCTGTTCCATAGCTTTTGTGGAAACAAATGAACTTAGTTGGCAATCACTGGACTTAGAATTACAAGAAATGTCGAGAAACGTAAACATGTTTTACAGAATACAGTACGTAGCTGTTGATCCTACTTAATTAGCCATCCAATTTTTATAGTTCAAATTAAACAAGGAACACGCAGATTTGAACTGAACTGACTGTCTGTAAAGAAGTTTTTGCGGAACTTAACGAATTATTAAACTTCTAAAAAGAAAAGAATTCAACGGACTAAGAGATAGTAAGCTAATTAGATAAAAGCTAAGTTCACTAAGTTTCGTGCCATTACCTTGATGAGACTGTGCTCTGATCACAACAGGTGGTTGAAATGATTTCAGACATGCGATGATGTTGACACGTGTCAGGTATTTTAGAAATGTTGAACAAGAAGTACTTGAAGAAATGTGTTTGAGTTATGTGACATTCTTATCTTATCTTATTTTGTCTTATCTGTTTCAGACGCTCCTTCTAAATGGAAGATTACTGCGTCCTAAGCTTGTCTAAGGTTTGTATCTAGACCTTAATTCTTATTAGAGTTTTAAATGTTGCTAAGGTGTATGTTTTCCTGTTTTCTTCAGGCAACCTATTACACGCCTGAATTCCGGACGGGAAGCACGAGAATTTGCATGTGTTTGTTGTTGCATACGGAATAAGAAAGGTGTTTTTATCCTTATGTGTTATGTCCACCTGAGGGTCGCATTTAGTTTTTGTTTTTTTGTTTTTTTAAAGCTATTATTAGATTCTAATTGAGCTATGATGATATCCTACCAACTATTTTGGACCTAAAATTGTCAGTTAAGGTTTTGGCTAGCAAAGAAGAACTAGATCTATCTGTTGATGAAAACTTTCGACGAGATCAAATAGTTAGGAATTGGTGAGATTGCTATCTGTTTTGAATAAAATATTCTTATATTTACTCCGATTGTGAACCGGGATTTTAACATTATACAAAATGAAATTTAGAAATAGATTGAGATTTGCTAATAAGGATTAAATTCAATCATAAATCATGCACGTCTTTTATATTTTGACGATTCGTGGAGAAAAGTTCGATATTTTTTTTTAAAGAAAGAAGCAAGAATATGATCAGTAACATTTAGTTGATTGCTTGGATAAATGAAAAATAACATTGACTTGATTGAAATATTATAACATTTCTTATTATTAAATAATTATTTATTTATATTTTATTTAAAAATGCTGTTCTAAAAAAATTTGAACTTTTTATTCATTTGTTTTGGGAGCTTTTTTCGAACAACTTAGCAGACGTTTTTCAAAAAGAAAATTGCATATATAGAAACAGAAATGTTAGCACACGTGTGGAGACTAGCTGAAAACCTGGCAAGAAATCTCTTTGTTCTGCCAGATACGGAAGTGAAATGTATGAATAAAACATTTATTGATTATTTATGCCTTGGTTAAAGTGACAAACGTTTTTAATGTTTTAGTTTTTCCCCTGATTTTAATTTAATTATAGAATGTTCAAGTATTTTTTTAAAGACTGAAAACAGGCTCCTCTGATTGCAAGTAGCCATTTCAAAATCACACTTTCTGGTCTGTATCTTTTAAACCTTCTGGGCCTTCAAGTTTCAAGAATCGATTTTTGAAACATTCAGCAGGAATAACGAACTACAGAAAACTGCAAGAATTCGTGTTCTCATTATCCAGATGGTTTAAAATGATGTGTGTGTGTGTGTCTGTGTGTGTGTGTGTATCTCTGTTTGTGCGTGTGTGTGTTCGTGTGTGTGTGTGTGTGTGTGTGTGTGTGTGTTCGTGTGTGTGTGTGCGTGTGTGTCTGTGTGTGTGCGTGTGTGTTAGTTATGTGTGCGTGTGTGTGTGTGTGTCTGCGTGTGCGTTAGTGTGTGTGTGTGTACGGTGGAGGTTGGGGGAGTTATAGCCACAAAACTGAGGTTAAAACATTTAACGTTTTTTAAAAAAACCTAATTGCCGTCAACCTTAGCGGTAATCGAGGGTGCAGATTTACCACCTGTGCCGCTTTACTTCATTCATTTATAACGTCCAGGTAAGGGTAGACATGTAAAAGTAGATATTTCAGCGAACTTGAGCGACCTCTAAATTTTTGAATGGCGTCCATGCTATGGGCTCTCAAGACATGAACGGTACTACAAAATGTTTATTTAAACGTCTAGACTCACATAAATAGGATTACGGAGCTCTTGCTCAATCGAGCGGAAGAATTCAACTGCTACGTTTCTAGCATTAGTGCAATTTTATGGGAAGAAAATGAGGACTTAAAACTCAGTGACAGATGAAATACAAGATGCACAAATGATCAGTATGATTAAAAACAATACAAGTAGAACTTTAATGACGGACAAGTAAATTTGTATAATAATTTTGAGAAAATGCCTTCATTAGTAAAACTTAATAAACACAAGTAAATATAGTATGTAAACAAAAGTATTTAAATAAAATTTACATTAGTAGTCTGGGGGGGGGGGGGGGGAGTCTCAGGTCTCAGGCACGCAGCCCGACACGATCGAAACCATTCCGAGTTGATATTTGTGGACCACCTGTAATGTTATAAAAAGTGTAATATTCGCAAGATGCAGACAGCTATCAGTAATGCTCACCAAGTTTAACTGTTAATCGTATATTGGTGACAAAGTTATTGAATCGTTATTTTAGATATGATTTAAGAAAATAAAAACAGCTGTAGTTTTTATTGGTGATAAGTAAAAATGAGTTGAGGTGTATGAAGTTTTGTGGTTTAATAGGGTTGGGTTGTATTCCTTTTACAAATCTCTTAAGCCATAAAATGGCACATGCCTTCGTCCGAGTTCAAGACCATGGCACTGTATCATGGAAATCTAACAAAGCGAGGGGAAAAGGAGAGAGAAAATAATGTGAGCACGGGTTAATTTACCAAAACACAAAATAGAAGAACAAGGAAATGTATTAGAAGTTACAGTTAAAAACCGAACATAGGAAGAAACATGATGCAGTTGTAAACAGTATTAAAATGATATGAACCTAGCGTATCGAAGCTTTTTATTAATGTGTTCTACATAAGGGCTCTATTGGGCTATTGGGTGTATTACTGGCCTATAGAAGGCAAGTAACTACAATAGCAACAAAACCGTTAGGATCAGTGGCGTAGCTTGAGCTTTTGCCGCCCGGGGCGGTCTTTAATATGCCGCCCTTTTAGGGGCCTCCCATAAATGACGTCACGCACCGTTCTTTTTTTTTTTTGGTGGGGCAACACACATATTACGTCATTCAAAACGCGCAACTTTAAATAAAAGTTCCACTTAAATATATCATTGCCGAAAATGAAGTTTTACGTGGTTTCACGCGTGTTACGATATTAGAGTGCAGCCTTACACTAAAAACATATTTAAATGACAAAA
>MUZC01000033.1:520891-531547 GCA_002072015.1 Radix auricularia | reverse complement strand
AATAGATAGATAGATAGATAGATAGATAGATAGATAGATAGATAGATAGATAGATAGATAGATAGATAGATAGATAGATAGATAGATAGATAGTTTAAGAATTAGTAATTAAAATTTGTGCTGAATAAATATGACTACATAAAAATCGCATTAAAATTTATAGAAATGTAACGTTTTAAATTACAAAATATAATTTTAAAATTATATTCATTGGAAACTAAGTAAACTAGAAAAATAAATTTTCTTTAACATAAACACTTTTCATAAGAATTCGCGTCGGGATAACAGGTAACATTCTTTGAATTAAATATAAGTGGTGCACCACTTGAACTCGATCCCCGTTATTAGGGATACAATGTTAAAGAAGAATGTTGTTTACAAATATGTAGTTGCTTATAACTTGATTCGTAAATATTAAAATTAAACAAAATGAGGGGTGAGGCTGCAATCAGGCTTATAAAAAAAGTAAAAGACGCAAACAAAACAGCGAACGTTTCGGCAAAGAGCCCTTTTTAACGGACAATACACACATAATTCGGTAATTTTTGAAAGGTTAACGATTAATTTTAAATTAATCGATAACAGCCGTAATATATTTATACCCCAGTGAAACCTGGCATGAAAATAATCTTAGTAGAGCTCGTTCTCTAACAAATTGTAAGGAAAGATTTGTAAGCATCGACTTCAATACTCATATCACTTTTTAAAGACAGCGGTTCTTAAGATGATCAATATTCTTCTGTGTGTGTGTATGTGTGTGTGGTTAGAGAGAGAGTCTATGTGTGTGTCTGTGTCTAGAAAGACACCATGAATCAAACATCGCGACAACTCTGAAGTAAAAAGAATTAATAAAAATTTTTTTTAAAGTTTACTCTATACTCTATATGGTGTCTAGACTAGAATCCTAAATTGTTAGTCATCTTTTAACGGCTAGCAATGAATTCAGTACAACGAAAGTGTTTTAGAACCCCTTTGGTAATCAAGAAACTCTTACTGAATAGAAAAAAAAAAAACCCCAAGAAGCTTAGCTGTCAGAACAGGTTTCTTGCGAACACACAGTTTATAGCTATACTGAAGTTACGAGGCACGCGCCTATAGAAAGATATCGCTTTAGAGAAGCCGCGATTGCGCCTGCTCCTGAAAATAAAACACGACAAAAGCGTTTACGTGATTATATCTAGATATGTATCTTTGGCGCCTGCCTGGGGGAGGAATCAAGTTGAGGGGTAGGGGGCTATCCGAGGTATTAGAGGTACGGTGGCGGAGTGGTTAATAAAATTTCACACAATTAATTAATGATCTAATATATATTACGCTAAGGCGCGTCCGTCACCGCTATGGGGGGCAACTCTCGATTTTAAAAAAAAATTGAAAACAGACGTAAAACTATAAACCCTTTGGTGTCGAGATTAACAGAGCGTGCTTCTAGCAGTAAAATATTTTGTGACGTGACGTCATTCTTTGAGCTTTTATATTAATTAATTTATGAAAAGGAAATGATGTAAAATTGAGCCCCGGTTTAATATATAGGTATAATAGATTTAAAGATGAGGTTTATTTGTTTTTTGTGAGCGGATGTGTGTGAGTGTTTGTTTTTGTTATAAACTAAATATAATTTATATTCTTCGGCCTAAGAGTGAGGCTAATGAACGAAACAGCTCCCTGTTATATATTTATTATGCTTACCCCGTGGAAAAGCTCGGGTATTTCGCTTGTATATATTCAATGACTCGACTGCATGCAGGCGTGTGTTTCTTAAAGGCTGTAAGAAATGTGTTACTGGGAGATAGCTCAACTCTTAAAATCCACTCCCGATATTACACGAGTCACTTCTTTTGTCTGCGCCCCTTTCATGCTATTCTTCATGCTGCTGCTTAATTTTTATTATTTTTAAATATAGAAATAGCTATTGAGTCAGCATGAAAAAACCTCGCAAAACAAAAATTTCGGCAAAAAGCCTTCGTCAGCGAAAAAACAATGAGGATAACAAAAATAAATAAATTATCAGCTTATTCCAAGAAGACATTAGCCAAGTAGAGACGAACTGTATCACCTACAGGTAACCTGGCCTGAGTTTCGGTAAAGACTTTTTTTTGTGTGTAAATTTCAATACAGATGATTGGTTAATTTTAAAAAGACGTTCAAATATATCATGTTTTTAGCGAAAATTTAAGACATCAAATGCATCGAAACATTTTGTTAAAAAAAATTAAGCTCTCGGCGTTTTCAGCGCTGCTACATTTGTGAATAATTTCTAGACAGCAGAGTACTTACCCGTAACAGTTACTGTCTGTTTGCCTTGAATTTGCTTCAATATTTTCACCGGGGAACTCCAAACCTCCCCCCCCCCACGCAATATATATATATATATATATATATTAGATCATTCAGATTGTTTTTCTTTAAGCTGCTTGTTGTACCAAATAAGCTTTATATTAATATGCGTCCATGGACACAAGACTGATGTTAGCGAGTGTGATGTTTAAAAATAAATTTGTACAAATTAATTACTGGAGGATTCTAAGAAGTTTCCTTAATAAAGCCTATCTTCCAGGATTTAACGTCTACAACTAAGAGTGCCGGTGAATGTTTTAAGTTAACTAACTTTTAGCTCAATCTCAAAAAAAAAAAAAAGTATAACTTTTACGATAAGGGTCCCTAACAAATAGTTTTAACATTTTTCATTCATTCATTGCCTGTCGTCCCATCTGGGGCATAGGCCACGAACAAAGACTCTCCAGACATCCCGGTCCTGTGACAATCTCTCTAGCTGTCCCCAGCTGTGTCACTCTTTTTGGAGTCTGTCTCCAGTTCCTTTCTCCAGGTCATTTTGGGACGACCTCTTTTTCTCTTGCCCTTGGGGTTCCAAGTGAGTGCTTGTCTCACAATGCGGGATGTAGGCTTTCTGTGTGGCCAATCCATCTCCATCTGCGCTGACGTATTAGTTCTTCCATTGGCTCTTTTTGTGTACGTTGCTAGAGGTCCTCGTTGGTGATGATTTAGGGCCAGCGGATTCGGAGAATTGTTCGGAGACATGTGTTTATAAATGTTTTAAGCTTTTTCGAAATGGCTGCTGTAATCCGCCATGTTTCAGATCCATATAACAGGACAGGCTTTACTGTGGTGTTGAATATCCTGACCTTGGTCTGGAGGGTCAAGTTGTTGCAACTCCAAACTTTTTTTTTTTAGCTATTTAAATGCTGTTCTTGCTTTGCCAATTCTCACTCTAACATCAGCGTCTGTCCCTCCCTGCATGTCTATGATACTACCGAGGTATGTAAAGCTATCCACCTCCTCTAGATTTGTTCCTCCCCTTAACATTTTTTCTCAGTGCATTTAATTAAGTTTTTATTATTTTTTTTATTTTTCTATTTTTTTAAATGGAGCCGATTTAACCTGTACAAATACGGTCAGTGTGTGGGTTCAGGGCCCTTTCATTGTTTTGGGTTCAACATGACCAGGTTTCCCTGCGACCAGACCTAAAAGAGATTAACGAATTTTACGAGTGATCGAAGTAATTATGTATGATAAGTACTGACTCACATTTCATGCCGCCGAAGGGTAAAAAAACTACAAATATCCTTGCGCTTTGGGGCCGTCCATAAATGACGTCCACGATTTTGGTCGATTTTTACGCCCCCCTACCCCCTCGTCACACTTCGTCACAAAAACTTAGACCCCCCCCCCACCCTCTAATATTACGTCAAAAAGCTGTGCCACCTCTAAAAGCGGTGTTTTCAATTTGAAATTTACCATGTTTCAAATCACTTTATTGTCATTTGAGTGGGTATTTAGTGTGAGGCTGCCCTCTAATATCGTACCACGCGTGAACCCATGTAAACGACATAAAATAATTGGTAAGAAATCGAATACTTAAGTGGAGCTTTGATTTAAAGTAGCGTGTTTTGACATGATGTCACAATTCTTAAACTCCTCCCCTCCCCCTCGACTCGCGTCGTCACAAATGTGAGTACCCCCTCCCCTCAGTGCGTGACGTCATTAATGGACGTTCCTTTGCCTGGCAGTTAAGCTGGCATATATGTAACTAACTTAGGCTGCCACGAGCCACTAAGTTGTGCCTGGCGCTTTCTGGTTGCTATATTCTAAGGAAACGTTGGCTTTTGACACATTTTAACGCCTTTAATTTAACTTCTAATAGCATTTTGATAATTTGAGTATACCTATGAGTGCAGAGTTATTACATTAAATTGTTATGAATACATTGAAGCATTTACAAAAAGCTCACAACCACATTTACTAAGAGGTTAATAGGTTCAACTGAATGGATTTTTTAAAAAGATCGTGCTACATTTAAGGGGTATCCTCTATTCCAGGTATAGCAGGTTTGAGATGAAAGTCAATTAAAATCAATTTCGTTATGGTTTTATATCTTATTGAAAACAATCAAATGCGCACAAGGAATCTGTTTTGGTTTTAAAATATTGAGAGCTTACAATGTTGAATAAAAGGTTATTTAAAAGTTCCGTACAAATATCTGAATGTCATTTGAAAACGATGTATATAGAAATAAAACGTCATTGACACATGCCCTGCCCTTTCCGAGATATTTGTGCTTCAAACTTTTGAAGTAAGATGTTGTGAACAAACATTCCCGTAACAGTCTGTGGGTCAAGTAAAGACCGTGTCATATTTGGTTACATCCATTGTTTATTTCCTTCAAAACCGATCCACCCATTTACAAACACACGCACACAAATAATCAATAGAAATAATCATACACAAACAAGTTTTACATATAAATTAAATGAATTTATTTTCTCAAGCCAACTATCCCCTCTTGTCATATATGTGTGTGTGTGTATGTATGTGTGTTTTTGGTGTGTGTAAGAGAGAGAGGGAGATACTATGAGTGTTTCTCTGAGTGTGTCTGGGGGTGTGAATTTATTGACTGGTCAAGAAACTTTGCTCAATGTGTTTGAGAATCCCTGGTCTACATACTTGATCATCAACACATGCAGCGGCGGGTTGCGTGACTCTGATGTCCAGAGCATAGTGAGGCGTTCTGAGGAAATGGGAACAGATCTCTAAGTGCCTAATCTACCGCTGAAGTCCCACTTGGGCCGACCATTGATTGGCTGTAGAGTTGGGTTCAAGAGCTGGCGGACGGGTTGACTTGCAATTGTTTAGTTACATTATTTTTTTTTTTACTCAGGTCTATAACAGTATTAATAAAAAAGATTTTTAAAAAGCCTTTTGCTATTGCCCTAACTTGTTTATTGAATAAAAAAAAAAACTAACTCATTGACGTCCTAAAAATTAAAAATTAAAATATTAATTGTAGCCTTGACGGCTCATCTTGTTCTGTTTGGCGGGCTGTGGTTGTTATTGAAACGGCTACTAATTCTAAATTTTAAATCAACATAAAACCAATATATTATAATACTTTTATGGGCATAAGGTAAAATCACTGTTTTCTCTCCATTTATAACACCAAAAGCATCAAATCATTTTTCTTCTCTTCAAATTTTCAAAAACAACGGACGCACGTGAACGGAACAAACGTGTTTATGAGTATAATTAATATATACGATAAGCAACAAGCTGACTAAGTGTTGTCCCTTTGCCCCACTCAGCAAAGTAATAAATCAAATGAATATTGGGGTTTGGAAAGATTTTTACCATAATACGAAGGAAATCTCTTGATATTGCTTTGAATCCACCCTTCAGGACCCTTCTCTTTTCAGTAGTTAAATTACCTCAGAAGTAATTAATTTAAATGATGTTTGATTTTTTAAAAAAATCTTTAATTTTACTGTCTTGTAAATTTTTGAAAAGACAAAATTTTATGGTAAAGAAATTTGAGGAGTCTTTGGATTTTATGCACGTTCCATCCCGCCCCATTCAAACGTGGTTACAGTATTTATATTCTTTTAAAGACTTTGTTAAACCATTGATTTCTACATAAGTTTGTGTGCGTGTGTGTGTACATCACATGATGTGTGTAGATACTTTTGTTTTGCAACAAGGAGTTATTATTTCCTAACCTATTGAAACAGCAAAATTAGAATGCCGATTGAAGGAAAGCATAGCATTGTTGGAGGTTGTCGGTAATTTTTTTTTCTTAGATTCTAATGCCTTTTTAGTTAAGGGACGAAATAATTTAAAAAATTTTTGTCTTTTACTTTAGTGACATTAATCTTTAAAATCCTGGTAAAAATTCGGTTTCTTTTATTTAAAAGTTAAGTTAAATTCTTATTCTCAGGGTTACTTTGTCTGAATGTATTTGTTTTGAAACACTCATCTGAAACTCAAACAAACTTCCCGATATTCCTTTTAACTGAACCTTTTTGCACTCACCTTCCCTAAACTTAACAACTACACAGGTGCTCATGATTTTGGCCTGAAAAATCCAAGAATAACCACTACTTAATTCTCAGAAAGGGAAATCGTCTTCGGGTTTTCCCCATGGCATGATCACTCGTTAACTATAAAAGTCACGAGAGATAATTAAGTCACCGGTCACAGGTTCCAAATGAGCTCTAAAAGTTTATATTTCTTATAGGCTTCAAATCTTTTATTTAGGTCACGTCAGATTCCTGATTAAAGCTTGCAATATAAAAAATTGTCCATATTTTAAAAAATAGTACTAAACTGTATAAAGTTAAAAAGAAATGCCAACCAATAAAACAACAACAGCAAAAAAGAAACAAACAAACAAACCCACAAGGAAAAACAAAATGAACCGGAGAACCCATGAGGGAAAAAAGCGAACCGGAAGCAATACACAAACAAAAAACAGTCTAGATGTTTATGATACACGATGGTGCATAGTATTTCATTGGATTCGAATTTGCGTGCCTTCATTTTTCCAGTCATACACCAGGGACTTGTCCAGTTATCCACGCAGCACTTGTCCAGTTATCCACGCAGCACTTGTCCACTTCTCCACCCAGCATTTTTCCAGTCATCCACTCAGCAGTAACGCTAATATTATTCCCCTTTTCAATTTCGACCAATGGAGTCTCTGAACAGGGATTAAGAAAGGTGTTATCACTTCTATATTTAAAAGATGTATCCCACCAACTGTTAGACTGTACCCTTACTTACAGCTATAAGTATTTCACATGTGTTCAACCGTGATTACGTCGGTCAACTTATATCGAGCTGATTTATTTCATGGTTTATCCAAATTCGTTTTAAAATGTTAATAACTTTCATTTTATTTTTTTAAAAATTACGTAATTTGTTATTATCTTAACTTACTTATTGTTTAAACCCTTTCTAATATAAACTAGATTGTGCCAGGCGCCGTGGCGCCTGCGGCGCCCCCGTTTTTTGGGCGCCTACGGCGCCAACCTTTTTTTTAAAGACCAACTAACTTGTCCTTTTTTGATAGATTGAGCCAGGCGCCGTGGCGCCTGCGGCGCCCCCGTTTTTTGGGCGCCTACGGCGCCAACCTTTTTTTAAAGACCAAGTAACTTGTCCTTTTTTGATAGATTGTTCCAGGCGCCGTGGCGCCTGCGGCGCCCCCGTTTTTTGGGCGCCTACGGCGCCAACCTTTTTTTTAAAGACCAACTAACTTGTCCTTTTTTGATAAATACGAATTATTAAACTTTATGAAATGTACGCAAAGTATTTATTTAATAATAATAATAGGTGTTGTATTTTGCGCACCGATGCACACCAAACAATGACGTCATCATATTAAATATTTTTACAGCGCTCATCAAAACACGATTTTTCAACTAAACTAACTGCTGTAGACTGTCGTACATCGCTTCTGTAGCGTTACGTTACAAACCCACACCACTGGGCTATTATATATATTAATAGTGTACAGCAATACATTTTAAAATTATAAGTATTTTATCAGCCTTGTCATTCACGCCATAATCATTTACGAAACAGAGATTGTTAATACCATTTATTTCAAATTAAAGTAACAGAATAATTGTGGTCTTTTTCAAATAAGATTTATTAATTCAAAATCACTATTTGTACTGCCCTGAAATCATACAATTATATCACACAAAAAAATCAGTCATTGTTGACCATTACATATCAAATTTCTTTACCTATGTTTGAGGAAATTTTTTCATTATTATTTTCTTAGGGAAATTAAAGACTCTGCAATGGAAGAGGTTAAAGGCCATGAGAGTTATAAAAAAAAAATCATGTTAAGCCTGGTACCTATTGGAATTCAGGACGTGTTAGCGCATTTTCGTATTATGTATCAGTACTTATGTTAGATATCAGAATTATGTAGTTATCAGTAAATGTGTTTAGATTTTAGACATATTTTTATGAATTTTCTTATGTAATGAATATACCTGACATTTTTTTTATTTAAAAGTCATTTCTTTACATTTTAAAAAAAAAAAATTTCTCTTTAATCCAACTACAAGTCACCACAAATGATGACGTAAAACTCTCTAAACTTTTACACATATTCTAATGACGTCAACTAAAAAAAAACAACTAATTCTTTTGCACCCTTTCGCACCACTCTTCAATGCTTGAAAAATTATGCATTCGACTTCCGGCAATGGCGGCCGTTCCCTGCGCTAGTGTTACCTCTCGATTCGAAATATTTTTTGGTAGTTTTAACGGGGTTTTTAAACGGATCGAGTAACTGAGTGTTGATGCACAAATGGCAGGTCAGGGCATACAAAAAACATATATACATCATGGGTCTAGGACTTATGGATGCTGTGATCAAGGGTGATGACGGACGGACGGACGGACAAAGCGGGTGCAATAGCGATTTCGACATCTCGAAAATGCGCTAAAAATTCCTAAAACACAAGGCAGATCAACGTAAAGTTAAAAACTAAATTTAAAGGAAACAAATAACATTATTTTATTTTCATTTTATATCTTAAAACTATTTTATAATTTTCAATACATAGGATATATATCTAGTTAAAGCGTCTTTTTTAAAGTTATATTTAAATCCTTTATATTAACTTGTGGTGTCTGAGCCTGTTCGCGCGACCGTGCGTGCGTGCTTCCTTGCCGAAAAAACAAATGGATCGATTTTAACCCACTTTCTCGTATGCTAGCGAGCTGAAATTTCGAACGCGGACTCATGCCAATGATAAATATGCTGTATCAAAAATTCAGATCAATCAAATGAACAGTAATTGAATTATTGAATTTTTAAAAATTATTTTTTAAATCTCTTTATTTCCTGTTAAGTTTTTGAGATAGAGTGTTGCGTAATATGTTCAACAACCTTTCATGTCGCGCAATAAGGTGCGCATTACATTGACATTACATTTTAAAAATATATTCACGATCGGTGCGCATTATATTAAACACGATTTACGAGAAATAACTAGAATTTTGTATTTTCGGATTGTTTTGCCCTTCGTATTATCATGAACATCCTTATAGTTATGTCTCGTATATAAAGGATTTATAGTGAAAAACTTTTTTTTTACGGGTTTTTAAAAATTATTAAATCCTTTATATTAACTTGCGGTGTCTGAGCCGTGCGACCGACTGACCGACCTTGCCGAAAAACCTTGGATCGATTTTTAACCCACTTTCTCGTAAGCTAGCGTGCTCAAAATTTGCAGGCAGACTCATGCCAATGATAAAAATGCTGTATCAAAATTTCAGATCGATCGAATGTACAGTAATTTAATAATTAAATTTTAAAGTTATTTTATTTATCTTCTATGTATCATGTTATTTATTATTTTTAAAATAGTGTTGTGTTCAATAACCTTTCCTGTCGCGCAATAAGATACTTCAACTTCCTCCTTTTTCCTATATTCTGTGTCCTTGTTTGTAATTGTTTTTCTTTTCTTTTCCTTTTTTTATCACATAATATGCTTTAAGATATATGTAAGTAATTATTTATGTTATTGTACTGATGAAGGCATTAGCCGAAACGTCTTCCATTATTAGTATTAGTTCATAAATTCAGCTTAAATTTATTATTTTCTTACACAAATAGTTTGTGTAATTTGTTGGTTTTTTTTAAATTAAAAAGCTTTATGCAGTCCCATTCTGTATGCAATATTAACTAGAGCTACTTGAACAGTTCTGGTTGAAATAACCGAGCACTTGACCGAGAAAACAAGTTAAGTCCAATTATCTGTGTAACAATTCAATGAAACGGACGTCATCAGTTGAACACCTTAGGTAAAAGTCTGAACAAAATAAACAAATTTCCCATATTACGAACAAAAGTTTAATTCCAAATAGAAAAATATATATATATTAACAAAAAAACAACAACAACAAACAAACAAACAAACAAACAAAAAAACAAAAAACAACAAAAATCATATTAAACGCACGTACACACACATAAACACCCACCCATACATACACACAACTAAACAGTATAAGAGGTTTTATATAAATACGCGGACACTTTAATAAGGGGCCGTCCGTAAATGACGCCACGCAATTTGTAACGATGTGTGAAGGGGGAGGGGAAATGTTTAAGAAATTTGACGACGCATCAAAAACGCGCAACTTTAAATAAAAGTTCCACTTAAATTTTCGATGTCTTACAATTTATTTCATGACGTTTTACATGGCTTCATGTATCTTATGGTATAAACGTGTAGACTGACACTAAATACAAATTTAAATGACAAAAAAGTAATTTAAAAAATTATAATTTTCAATTGGAAAATACGGCTTATAGAAGCGAAAAGGGGGGGGGGGGGGGGGGGG
>MUZC01000033.1:477157-520867 GCA_002072015.1 Radix auricularia | reverse complement strand
GGGGGTGGGGGGTCAAAGCTTTGTGACTTAGGTTGACCGGGGGAGGGGGTTATAAATCGGTCCATAATCGCGTGAGGTCATTTATGGACGGCCCCTAAGCGATATTTAGAATGAAGCAAAGCGCCTAAAAACAGAAAACAAATCCCTTGAATCTAATCTGATTCAATCATGCGGATTACTATATACATATATACACAAATGTAAAGCTATTATTTTGCTGTAAGATCTTCTAATTTCGCCACCACTTCCAGAGATGCCAACGTCAGTCAGGAGCCTTGACAACAGAGCCTCATTCATGGTCATTTATATTGAGCACAACACTGAGGTCAATAAGAACAACACTGAGGTCAATCAGAACAACACTGAGGTCAATAAGAAAAACACTGAGGTCAATAGAACAACACTGAGGTCAATAAGAACAACACTGAGGTCAATCAGAACAACACTGAGGTCAATAAGAACAAACACTGAGGTCAATAAGAACAACACTGAGGTCAATAAGAAAAACACTGAGGTCAATCAGAACAACACTGAGGTCAATAAGAACAACACTGAGGTCAATAACAACACTGAGGTCAATAAGAACAACACTGAGGTCAATAAGAACAACACTGAGGTCAATAAGAACAACACTGAGGTCAATAAGAACTAAGATGGTCATAACACCCCGGTCAGCAGTACAAAGAAATTCATTCAGGACACGGGTTGTTGCTGTCTTTCAGCTATGGCAGGTCGGTAAGCAGATTAAAAGTAATCGAGAAACTCGTTACCCTAAGACTACGCTCTCAAGAAATTTAGAAACAAAATGCAGGTTTAAAAAAAGAACTGGACAAATCATTGTTAATTTTCTCCTTGTCGTTTTTCTTTTGATAAAAAAGGTCCAATGGGGATATGCATGACGTCATTATAGACCGATGCGTTGTTGCAGTTATTAGAAGACGTGTTATTTAAGCTGTTTATGTGGTCTTAAAAAAACGGGGGAAAGAAAGTGTTAAACGACTAGGAAAATATGAAGGAGATGCGGAGATAAGGATACAAATGACGGTTTTGTTTTAATTAGAACTTTTTGGGTTGATTTTATATACACATCTGTCAAATGTGCACTTTGTTTAACATAAGAGCTTTGGAAATGTTCGCTTTACTTATGAAAATCGATAATGCGGAGATTGCATCATTTTAAATACAATAGATAATAACTCACAGTAATAACTTCATTGCTATCTATAGATCTACTGACTAGACGCATACATCGACACATCTTGTGATGTCCTCAGGGGTTGCTTGCTACCATCGGCCGTCGTGGCTGACGTGCAGTGCAGTAACACCATCAACTGTTGGCGGAACCTGTTGGAGCTGAGGAAATAGATGATGAAATTAGAGGCATGCAGGAACAACTTCAAGGACAAACTGATGGCATGGGAAGCTAGGATCTTAGCCATTACGACTGTGTCATCAAAAGAAACGGTGTGATGCTGGATGACTATAATACAGACTGGAATGCTCAGTATTATAAAAAACACAGCATAGAAAGACATCATCAGGGTGATGCCGTACTCTATCCTGAACTGGTCCTGGATTTCTGCCTCTGTCTGCGAACAGCATGCGGTTTGGGTTGTTAAGAACTTTCCGCTTTTTTTAATCTTGCGCAGCTCTAAGGCTATGGCTACCGTGAGAATTAAAACCAGTGGAAGGGGCAACCCAGTGTAGACCGCTAAATCAACGTAAGACCACACCGCTTGAAGTTTGTCGAAGCCCATAGCGACAACGCAGCCACTTCCATTAAAGCTGGTTGACCAATAATAAAAAGCAGATAGGCCCAGTGTCAGGATACCAAGACAGAAGGCGCTCACGTAGCATCTTGTAATGGTAAAATAATTGCTCTTCTGTAGAGGGTAGCAAACTGTGAAAAAACGTTCCAATATGATAAGTACCAGAGCCCACTGAGCGTAAGATGACGTAAATTCCCACAGCACAAATTTTGCCTTACAAACAAAAACTGATAACAATTGATAACGTTCCAGCATGTAAAAGGTTCCATGTACACTCAGGGTGAAGAAGTCGGCGATGGACAGAAGAGCTACGTAGAATGTCCCCGTGGACAGGGGCAGGGTCCGAATGGTCAGTAGGGACAAGAGACTTCCAGGAATACCCAGTAGGAGCGAGATGATAACAGCAACCTGTTCAAGACTAGTCTTGAAGTCACAGATGTCAGTTACTTGCTCGAGTGTTTCTTCATCATCATAATAAAACACCCCCGTGCTGTTTCTAATTAGTTTCACAGTCACGCACTCAAAGTTGTAGAAAAAATAGGAATCCGGCATGTCTGTGGTAATGGCGTTTGGTTTGCTGAAATCCATCTTCTCTATATTTACTTTACCTTCTGGGCACTGCTCTAATCCTTTTAGTTCATATATAAATAATAAGTAAATAATTAATTAAATTTAATTATTTGCAAATCAAAATTGAATGTTGCAAATTTCAGTGAACCTCAATCATTTGAAATCCTTTGCAACCAAGCCAAATATCGAAAAATTATTCAAAACGTTTATCAACGTTTAAATGTTTATAAGCTACTATGGTATCCTGAATGCATTAGTTACATTTGAAATAATTATGTCCGTTTTTTAAATAAATTCTCGTTTATATTATTGTGGTTATGAGTCAAAGGTTTCAGTGAGAATTGTGGTTTATGGCTTATAAAGCAATCGATGAGACTTAGTGTTGATATCTGTGTTGATCGGTTCTTGCCGCTGTTTGTTAATCAACGCCTCTTCCGCCTGAAATGGTAATGAAGTTTTTTCAATGACAATATTATCTTTATTTATAATTGACGCATGCCATCTAAATTCAAATTTCATTAACATCTGTAAAAGGAATAACCATTCAGATAACAAAGGTTTGAAATAACTTTCAACCAATATCAAAAGTTGTGCATGAACATTCTGACCCACTACTCAACAAACCATCGTTTCAAAGTACCTACCTATCTGTAACGCAATTTTCTATGGGACAATATGCGTTTATGTGTTTGATTGATCCTCCAACTCCTCCGAAACCATACCAGATCGTCACTGTTAAAGACAGTTACGTTTTTAGAGAGAAAAAAATATTAAACATTTAGCTACAAACAGATATCTTTAAATAATTGAAATCGTATGCGGTGATGTGTCCGCAGGAACCAAAAATAAACAAGCACGTTTATTATGCACCAAAAATAAACTTGCAATATTACATTAAAAGAAATAAACACGGGTAATGAAAAGAGAGCAAAATCATTGCAGTGGCTTGAGCAGTCTGATAAGTATGCAATCCATGGTGATGATGCAGCTGTTAGCCACTGAAGCCAGTAGATAAATAGATTCTGCTAACAACTGGTTCCGTTCCAACTTGAGATTTCGATACTAAAAGTTTAGTAGGCCATGAGGTGTGCACTCATTATTTTGACAGTAATCAAAGTTGGCTTTAACTGTGTTAAGATTATTTAGTAGCGTTTATTCTAGTAAACAAAAACCTTTCATAACTGCTAGGTAATATCTGTTGTCATGCTATGTATACAGCATGGCAACGGTGGTGCTTCTGTTTCGTGAATTAGTTAGCTTGCCATTACGGAGACCAGTTAGCGTGGTTTGTCGGTGTTGTTTTTATAAAAAATGTGGACTACACTGTATTTCAGTATTTTCAAATAACTTGAGCTCACTCAGCTAAACAGATGTCACTTGCCGACTGGTTAAAGACGTTGTGCCCATAACAGTACAGAATGACTCTGAAACATGCTGGAGTAAACTATCAGAAGCTGTTAGTGCAATTCATGAAAGACTGTACAAACGAGAAGGGTTTCTAGAAAAACTTCCTGAAAGACTCAATTTCAACGTCATTACTCACAGTTGTAACGGACATGCGTATTAAGTTTACTTTTCAATTTATTATATTTCTGGTATGTCATTCTTGAAAAGTTTGATCGCATACGGACACGCTTACGAGACTATCGTGTGAATTTCAAGGAAGCAGCAACTGATGACGATTTTTGAAGCACGACTTTGTCAAGCTTCGTTATGATTTGAGATCGTTGTTATAGTCAAAGCCAAATCAAAATGCATGCATCGGTGGGAGAGAGGCAATTTGAAGAATTCTTGGTCAGCGAATGATGACTGGAGATCTGTTATTAGATTAAAAAAACAACTGTGCACGTTATAAAGAGCGTCACGATTACCTTCAATGGGGATGTCAACTCATGTTACCCAGCTCCGAATTGGTACCTAACAATAGTTAGGCGGTTGGGTAATGCGTGGAACCCTCATAGCCGTGGCTTGTGAACGCTGCATCACTTGGCAACTGATCATTCGACATGGTCTATGGACGCAATATCTTCTGCATAGGAGGAGCTTCTGTATAGATATGAATTTATGATAAGACTCCATAGCCACTGTAATATATAAAATGTATATTTAAGCAGTTGATCTTTTCAATTTATTTTTCCTCGATAATAATTCAGATTAATTTATTTTTAAAATTTATACATAAATTCATACTTTTACTACACATTACGTTGGAAAAACGGGGGGAGGAGGGGGAGACCCTTTTATCTATTAAAATTTATTCAACAGCATATATTGGAAATTTATGTACCCAACATAACATTTGTAATTTTGCTAAGAATTTTTTCAACAATTGCTATCAGTGTTGCCAGTTGGTTTTTTTAAAAAAAAAACAAATCTTCCTTCCACAATGAGCGATTTAAGACGATAAAATATTGCATTATTGTCCATAGAGCAAGATATTACAAATAATTGGAAATTTTGATAGCATTATATTCGATTTTTCTACATAAAAAGTTAGTAAAGTAAATGTATGAATATGTTTACTTAGTACTGTATACAATTTCTTTGTAAAAAAAATCATTTATCTATAAATTCAAAATAAAAGCATATTAATTGGTAATGTTGTTGTTGTTTTTTTTTTGTATGTACTGCCTCATGGGGAAAAAAGTGTGGGGGATGGGGTTTGGACCTGCGACCTCAGTAACTTTCTTGGTGCCTTTAAATAAAATGTCTTGTATTTTTATAAGTGTGTATTTATAGGTATATCATTTGTTGTGACCTCTTTTATTACTGCTGACATAAATAGGGCAAGCAATGGTAAAAAATGTTTCCCACTTTTACTTCGCTTCAATTACAATTATTTATTCATTTTTATTATTTTATAAAAAGCCATCAAAAGATTGACTTTAGGGGCCATCCACAAATGAATTCACGCTATTTTGGCTGATTTTGACCCCCTCCTCCTCGTCACAGGTCGTCATAAAAACTTATGACGTCACAAAGATTCTCCCCCCCCCCCAATGAAAGCAGTAATTTCTATTTGAAAATTAGCATGTTTCAAATCAATTATTTGTCATTTATTTATGTTTTTAGAGTAAGGCTGCTGCTCTATAATGTCATAACATGCGTGAACCATGTAAAACTCTATTAAATAAAGTGTCATTAATCAAATAGTTAAGTGGAACTGTATTATATAATGTTGAGCTTTTTCATGTGACGTCACATTTATTAAACATTACCCCTCGTCAAAAATGTGTGAATCTCCCCCCTCTCCCCCGGCGCGTGACGTTATTTATGGATGGCCTCTTAAAAGGGCGGAAAATTGGAGACCGCCCCGTGCGGCAAAAGTTCTAGCTACGAGACTGATTAAAACCAACACTCTATAAACATTCAAACTCTAATAAAAAATGCAAGACCAGACATGAATCTAGGGTAAGCGTAGAACACAATAATATTCTGTATAGAAAGAACGTCTGTAACAGATACGAAGATAAGAAACAACATTGGCTGAGTAGGTCATGATCTTTAAAAACTATAACTTTATATTATTAAATACAAAATTATGATTAAAATTTGAAATGCTTTTCCTGATTTCCAGTAATAATAGAAAGAGCTGATAAAATGGGGGGCGGGGCGGGGAGGGGTGAAATTCATAAGAATTTAATCTTGAAATAAACATCAAATAAATTTCCACTAAATGAACTTCTTTTACCTGTCGCCTTGGAAAGTATTTTCTGCTCTTTTACTTGTTTAGTTGTTCTAACGTTGGCGCGATATATATGAAGTCAACACTCACAGTATGCAAATAGCGAATGGTTAGATGTGTCGGTCAATCTATCAATCTCTGCCAACAGGTCGGCTAAATGTCCAACAAATGGAATGACGTAAAGCGACTTTCCTTGACTTTAATACACGTACGTAAACATAGCAAATTATCGCGAGGCAACGGGGGACCTAATTATGCAATTTGCCAGGGGTTCTAAAAAAAAAGATAAGGTTTTTACGAATTATATGAATTACTTTCAATAGCAGCAGGTTATAGTCACTCGTTGCCCGAATTGTATGGAATAAGATCGGCGGCTCTTCAACTGTTGCGTTGGGGATCGGTATAGAAACATCTGTGCTTAGCCAATAAACCGGCCCTACCCTTGGTCGCTAATCACTTCAAATGTGTCAAAATGACAAGGATTTGGTACTGAAATAAGTGGCATTTTCATTAATAATGTATATGAGTCATACACCCGTTAGGATCTATTACGGAAATGCACGACTCCTTAATGTTTGCATTAGGGCTGGTACTGATTTTTTAAAACAAATATTTCGTTTACAAATTTAACCGATTAACCGATTGATTATATTTTTGTAATGCGTTTACGGTTAAGGCGCAGTTTTTCATGAATTGAACAAATCTGAGACTCACAGATCAATGTTTAAATATAGTTGTGTGCATGTAAGTCATCGTCATATTCTTTACAATTTGGTTGGCCTGTTCCACGGGACTTTTTCTGGGACTATGCTTGGTTCGCAAATTCTTTACCATAAGCTTATTGAAGCATGCTTGGGGCACCTATGGTGATGAAGACATACCTCAAGTAGCTGGCAATCAGGTTCTTCTACTGTTTTGTTTTCAAAAGGTCGCAATAATACAAACTTGTTTAAATGACCCTCATAATTCAGCATAAACTTGTCATTGCCGTCATGACTAATTTGCATGCCTTTCAGGTCCACCTGGCATCTCGAGTTAAATTCTTTAAATGACAAAGATTTAGACACTAGACTTTTCTTAGGATTAGACATTTTGCATAAGCGACGATAGAATGTAATGACTTCTTTGGTGAAATCTTTTTTTACTTACTATGTAGCTTCTTTTCCGTCCGTGTGCGAAATCCATGTCCAATTTTCAAGTGAGTATCGTGTAGTGTGTCAAAGAGTTCTTCTAAATGCAGATACTAAAAAAATAACGCAGTCCTGCAATCTTTTAAAAGTAGTAATGTTTTTCGTCTCTTGACATCTCAACTTCCTACACTCCACATTCACATTATCTCCCTACAGACTACATGGAAGAGATGCACTGATGGTGAAATTTCTGTTTAATTTCAAAATGGTTTCTGGCTTTGTCTCTCAAAGAAAACTTTGAGTGGAAACGATTACTTTTCTCATTGAAAGCGTTTTACGTTATCTTCAAATGTTTTATGATTATCAAGTACAATTACATTTCTGGATAAATATTTGTTACCAATAATTTTAAACTCAATATAATATAGAATATAATATATATCGTTAAGTTGAAGCTGGATTCCTTGCACTTTTAGCACTTTTGACTAAAGGTGATGTTTAAATTCTAGCTTTGAATATAGATAAGCGCAGGACATAATAAACATAGGTAAAGAATCTGCATCTTCAGTAGATAAAATGTGATTTTAAAACACAACATTTTTTTTTTAAAATTATAAATATTTTGACTTCATACCAAGCATTAATCTATTTTTGTAGCTAACGTTATTACTGAGACCAAGATCTCTCTTTGAGTGTTTGCCTTGTTTTATAGTAAGTTCTTATGGAATGGGAGAAGTATAATGAAGCTGCTAAGCTCTGAAATATCATCTGGTAACTTTCCTTTTAAATGAGCCGGTCGTCTCTTAGTATTGAATCTTTAAGAAATGTAATATCAATCAATCGCTACAGGAGACGATTTACGTTTCTTAACGAACCATTACAAAATGTGTGTGCGCGCGCATGGGCTTGTTTGTGTGTGTGAGAGAGAGAGAGAGGGGGGGGGAGAGAGTATGTATGAGACACTTGATTTTAAGTACTGTACATCATTTCAAACTTGTAGTAACTATGTTATTGAAAAAGCTCAATTTAAACGTTTTATTCAAGAAAATATAGTTTACTTAATACTGTAATTCTATTTAAAATACTACGCACATATTTCTCCGTATTCAATTTGACTTTAAGTTAAAAAAAGATGTTTTTTTAACCGACCCCCACCCCCCAAATGAATGTTACAATAAACATTTCTAAACAGAACAGTGCATGCATGTAAGCCATGGGTTCGGGGTCAACCCAACTTTAACGGCGTTTATCAAAGTCAACGTCCCATGCTACGTTGAACCCCCACAAAGACTGACATTAACACATATCACCGATGTCCCATTGGCGAGAAATTATTGTGATTACTACGTAGCATGCTTCCAACAGAATGTTATTAACATGTCCATAAAATTCTTCCAAAAGTTGGTGGTATGCCATTTAGATGCAGTATAATGCCAGGGAGAAGATGGTTTCTTATCTCTCGTTACAATCCGTTACAAGCTTGATTTAATTCCATGTCATTAAAAAAAAATCTGACATTCTATCCAAACCCAGTGTTCATGTCTGATGTTTTATTAAAGTAGAATTCCATTCAAAGAAGAGAGAGAGAGCAACTGATAAACAGTGACATTATTACGAAGCAATTATGGGGCACGGCGGGAAATAACACAATTTTCCTCATATCATGTTTCATTCATGGTAATCAAAAGTTGCAGCAAAAGTTACAATGACACCGCTGGTGTTTCATCTAAAGGTCAATTAATTAATCTCATGCATGGGAAAAGTAAGTTAGGGTTAGTGGTTCTTAATTTGCTTTCCGATCCCGTGAATCGTTGTCTCTAAAGATTAACTGATGCTAGCGTCATTAATAATATTTTAAAAATTTATGGTAACAAAGCAAAATAAAATAAGTAAAACTGATTTTAAAAAAATAAATGTGAATAATTTTACGATTTTTTAAAAAAAGTACCAAGGCGAATGAATTAATCCATATATCGAATGGATTGATCTATATATCGAATGGATTGATCCATATATCAAATGGATTGATCCATATGCCGAATGGAATGATCCATATATCGAATGGATTGATCCATATGTCAAATGGAATGATCCATATATCGAATGGATTTTTGTTCTAAAATTTTTGTTTGGTCTTCATCTCAAAGTTTATCCATGAAGCTTTTACTTTACGACAATATACAATAATATCCACCCAACCATCAGGTGCCGTGCTTAGAGGTGTAGGCGGTCAAGCCTCTCACCAGCTCTCTGTCTTTGGTATTGCCCATCAGCTCAGCTGGTGATTGTGCCCTATGCCATCTTGTCAGCCCGTCCAGCATCTTTTCTCTCTGTCTGCCTCAATCCCTTTTGCCCTCTATCTTTATGTTGTTACTCTGTGCTCTAGTTTGCCTCGCCTCATGATGTGTCTAAAAAAATTATATTTTTCTTTCTAATGTTATATGTGTGTCATAATATATCGAAATAGTCTTTGTAATATAGGCCTGTTGTGTCAAATGAGCGTTTATTTTGCAATACATCGTATGAGTTTTTCGGTTTTAATATATCGCAATACGTATATAAACATGTATAAATTCTTTAAAAAGAGGCTACCCATAACTGACGTCACGCGCTTGGGGTGAGAGAGGTGACGAATTTGTGACTATGTATGACGTTGGGGAGGGGATTGAGAAGGGGGGGGTTAGTCAATGGAGTGACTAAACTAAACACATATTCTATGGGCCTGAGATTACTCTCTTAAGGCATTGGCTATTACTTGGGCAATCTGCTCCATCTGTTGGGCAGTGCCATACAACATTGTCTGAACGTAGGACTCCCCTGCCCCCCTAACCTCCCCGGCTATGTCAAGCACGGGACATGACGTCAACAAGTGTATGATCGTCTCAGAGGCTTGGCTGCAATGGCGGCAGTTAGGGTCCCTGTTGTGATCTAGCCTGTTAAAGTACGATTTGGTTGGGCAATGCTCGGTGCGCATTTGGGTCACCAAACACTGTTCCCTTCGTTTTAGGCCCCACCACTGGTCTGATCTGCTAGGCCTGGGCATGTTAGCGAACACCCCTCTGGCTGTAGCTCCATCTTCCCACTCTTGGTACCACTTTTCCCTAAAGTGGTCCTTAAGCCAAGTCTTTGCCCCAAGATATGTGACTGGGACATCTGGTTGGGGTTGGGCTGCTCCAGCTTTTGCCAGCGAGTCTGCTATCTCATTGCCTTCTACATTCACGTGGCTAGGGATCCATTGAGCTGTGACCCTGCCACCAAGTCTCTCGAGTCTGCCCACGTCCTCCAAAATGGAGTCGACTAAGTGGGTGCTACGTTTCTCAGATAGCAGGACTTCGAGCGCCGATCTCGAGTCACAAAACAAGACCGTGTCGAGACCTACTAGTCCCGACCCTTGCAGTGTTAGGTGCACACTTTCCAGGGCCCTGTGAATAGCTTCAAGCTCCGCATCGTAGTTCGATGCTGTGGTCCCACAGGGTCCTGAAAGATCCTCGTTTGGTGGCCCTCCTAATGGGTATAGGATGAGCGCACCATACCCTGCAGTTCTTTCACTCCGGCTGGCAGACCCATCCGTGAACACTTTCACTGGGGTTTCCGCGAACCCTTCGATTGTCTCAAGGGCAGCCACTTTCTGTACATATTCAGGGCTGCGCTTCGTTACTGTCGTGTCAGTCATTGACAAATGTATTGTGGGACGTGTCATTTCCGCATGAGGGGGTTTTATTGGGACGCTAATTGTTCTGTATCTATTTCGTGGGGGTTGAACAGTCCTATCAAGCTCTAGTACTTGATGCATGAACGAGGACCGTTTCAACTTCCCACGTCCGTCCCAATTATGCTGCATTAGGTAGCAAGGGTCCCTGGTGTCCAGCCTGCGATACCTTTCTGCAGTCGTAATGATCGCCTTGTCCCGACGTATCTCAAGTGGTTCTACATTTGCAATGACCTCCACGGCAGCTGTGGGTGTAGTTCTGTACGCGCCACAAATGAACCTCAGGGCCTGGTTCTGGATTCGGCCCAGTTTTTCCAATGCCGTTTTGCTGGCAAAGGCTTGGACCGGCATGCTATAGTCCATCACCGACCTCACACTTCCCAGGTATAGAGCTCTGAGAGTGCTTGCTCCAGCGCCCCAGTTTGTGCAGGCTAACTTTTTCACCAGGTTGAGCTTGGCGGTTGCCTGGGAGCACAGGTCTTGTACAAAGCTATGCATTTGTACTTTCTGATCCAGTTGGACTCCCAGGTAAACCGGTTGTTTGTCCCATTTGAGCGCTACATCGTTCATTTTGAGCACTATCTCCTGTTTAAAAACGGTTCGGCCATTTGTGAATAGCGAATAGACCGTCTTCTCGGTGTTTACTTCCATATGCCACCTCTGCATGTACCTACTGATAGCGAAAAGGTCGTGCTGTAGTAGCTGTTGCAGTCGGTGGATATCCATACCGGTACTCCAGATTACCAAATCGTCTGCATACATGGCAGCGCTGGTTTGCAACATACCAGGTAGGTCGTTGATGTAAGCCAAGAACAGTGTGCAGCTGAGCGCTGAACCTTGAGGCGTTCTCCTACTTGAGGTTTCACTGCCATAAGTTGTTGCGATCGTCCGGTTTGTAAGAAAACCTTGGATCCACCTGTACATGTCCGTTGTTGCGATCGTCCGGTTTGTAAGAAAACCTTGGATCCACCTGTACATGTCCGCAGTTACGCCTAGGGCTTGTAGTTTCAACAACAGACCGGACCTCCAGACCTTATCATAGGCCTGTCGGAGGTCGAAAAATACTGCCACAGTATGCATTTGTTTCTGGAGCCCATCTGTTATGGACTGGAGAAGACGGAGCACTTGGTCGACCGGCTGCTTTCCTTTCCGGAAGCCCGCCTGGTTGATGTTCAGACTGTTCGTATTCTCCAAATACCAATAGAGTCTGGCATTAACCATTCTTTCAGCTACCTTCCCTAAACACGATGTTAGGGAGATCGGACGGTAGCTGTTCAGGAGATCTCGATGTTTCCCCTCTTTGGGAATTGGGACGATGTTTGCGCTCAACCAAGCTCCAGGCAGGGTGTCAAGGTATGAGAATCACTGTCAATGAATGGGTCTGAGTTGGCAATGAGTTTTGTGAGTTGTTGTGAGATTGTTTTGAACGGTGTTCAGAGACTGACTTGTGGAAGGTCAGACAATGACTTGAGAGTGCGCGCAAGGGCTATATATAGTGTGGGTCTGTGTAGTGTGTGGAGAGACGAAAGCAGACGTGTACGAGACGAGCGAGAGAGGATACGAGAGACTTGTAACATCCGTGTGGGATCGTTCGGCCAGAGCTGTGGATTGATGGATGTTGTTTCGAGGTGTGCTCGAACACTAGAAGGCGAGTGTTATCGAGGTTTGCTCGAACACTAGAAGGCTGCGAGCCTGTATGCCTGTACCGTGAGATCTCGAACGCTGTAAAGACTGTGATCCCGTAAGCTGTATATTGTGATGTCTCGATGGCTGTAGGAAGGATTGTACGTGCAATTATAGTCCAATAAAGAACATCTTCCATTCGACAAGAGTCTGTCTTTATTATTAAGATAGTATCCAGAACCCAGTACGCAACACAGGGCACCCGTGGCCCACGTCCTGTTTATGATATTCAATAGAGAGGACATTGCTATCGTGCCAAGGTTCTTAATCATCTCGTTATTGACTTTGTCTTGTCCTGGTGCCTTGGCGGTTTTGCACTTACTGATTGCTGTGTGCAATTCGGTCATAGTGAAAGGAGCGGTGAAGACTTCAGCATGCGGTCCCCACTTCTGGGCCTTTTCTCCATGTTTCCTGAGATGGTTCAGGGTACGGCTCTGCTTGGTCTCTTTCTGCTTCAAGCTCGCCTTTGCAAAATTCTTGTTTAGAGCATCGGCACACTTAGCATCTGTGGAAGCCGTGCCTGTAGTCGTTTGCAAGGGGCTTGGATTTTTAGTTTTTCCCATGCCAGAAAGAGAGTCAATCAGCTGCCATACCTTTCTGCCATCTGCCAGGTTGAGTTTCCCGCACGAACTAACCCATTCTTCCTTTTTTGCCTTGAGAGTTTCTTCCCGGACTTCGGAAGTCAGTCTGTTATATGTGGCACGAGCAGCCACAGTTTTGAGTCTGGCCGCCTTTTTCCGGGCTTTCTTCCGTTCACGGACAAGTTCTGCCAGCTTTTTGTTCCAGAAAGGTCGGAACTTTCGATTCCTACACGTTCTCGGGATGGCCTTCCTTGCCATCGACAAAATCACACCCACAAAGTCCTTGTAAGCGTTCTCGATTGACTTGGGGCTCTCTGAGCTCTCTGGTAAGCCCGCGAGCGTTCGTTCGATCCCTTCCCTGAATCTACTCCAGTCGGCTTTGCCGAACAGCCAGTGTCTCCTGGCAAAGCGTGCCTTCACCATCTCGATATTTATTTGAATGAGTATTGGTCTATGGTCGCTACCAACCTCTGGCAACACTTTCCACTCCGTTTTTGCCTCCAGTTCCGCAGAGACTAGGGTCAAATCGGGTCGTGATAGAGCACTGTTGCCTATATGTAATAGTGTGGGCACACTATTTTTGTCCTGTAGTATAATAAAGTTGGTAGTGAGCTCCAACTCCTCTAAGTAACGCCCAGATGCGTTTTTATCGGGGTATCCAAATGCTTCTGTATGAGCATTGAAATCCCCTGCAATAATGTGATTTTTAAACATCGTTGTGCTGTGTGTTGGGAGGCACAACGTGTTCCTTGGGGTATTGTATATATTCGATATGGTAAATGTTTTACCAGCTTTAGTAATGCGGAGTGTCAGGGTATCTGTACCTGCAAGTACTTTGCTCTCTACAATCTCAGCTGTAAGGTTGTTCTTCACCAAAGTGACCAGACCTCTGCAGTTCTTGCATGTACAGCGATATACTGAAAAACCCGTGACGTGCAATGGGTTCTTTTTCAGTAGAGTTTCTTGCAAAAGAGCAACGTCCACCATCTGGTCGTGGAGCAACTTGATTATTTCTACAATTTTGCCCCTGACACCACATCAGTTTAATTGCAGAATAGTGAGGTTTTTGGGGAGCTGAACCTTGGCAGCTAGCCTCTGAGGGCTTACAGTAGCATATATGCCTTGTGTCGTCCTGATCCCCGTCACCGACACACAGGGGAGGGGAGGGTTCGAAGTCCTCCCGCTTAGACAGTTATCAAGTAATTCAGCCATAATAATGAATGAACTGGGCGCTTTGTATTACCTTTTCCCAGTGTGTGTGTGTTTCCACACACCCACCTTTGCCATGGGAACTAGACATTTGAGTCGACTCCTTTTCACGACGCCAGTCATACGTGGTTTAGTGTGTCCGTTGCGTTAAGCAAGGAATCCTTACAGACATTTTTGGCGTACTGCGCCAGGATTGTTAGTTTCGGGTGCAGCCGGTTCCACACCTTACTCATAGTTCGGGCCACGTAGAGGCCGACCCTTTCCGAACCAAATGGAGTGACTAACATTAGCTAATTAGGTGTGCATGGTTGTTAGGACTAAGTAGAGGTGATAAGTAAGACCGGAATTAATGGACTGCCGTCACAGAGGCGCTAACGCATTCAGGCTGTTAACAATATAAAAAAAATGATTCTCAAACAGTCTTTAAAATTCAAATTTTTTGTATATATTTTAAACGAAAAGTTTTATTTTGATAAATTATTCGCGAGCCGAAATGTGAACACAGAAGAGCCGCAGCTCAAACACCGTTTGTAAATGTTTTGCAGTAACATTTTTACGTGCATCCGGGCGCAATTTTACTACTCGGATAATTGCTCGGCAACGGGTACTCGTTGACAGGCATATTCAAGGACCACTTGAACAATTTGTGTCTTTACCACGAATCAATGCTGAAAATTGTGATACTGCTCTGCTGGATATTAATATATAATTATATTTTTATATCAATCTAGTTACATGTATACATGTTGGGTGAGAAAGTAAAACTATACTAATATGCTACGAGTTGCGTGCTCCAGAAAATATCGAATGGAAGAAGACTGTAATGGCTTTCCTTTGTAATTAACGAATGTTACTCATACATATATTTTACTTATAGTTTTATTCAATTCGTATTGTTTACTATAAAACAACTTAAAGTATAAACAGAAGTTAGTTTTAGTAAGATTGTTATGTTAGTTAATTTGCTGCGAGCCTTGAACCTGCACATTTGAGCACAGTAAATCCAAACGAGGTTAAGACATAAACGACTATCGGAGTTCATCGTCAACTTCAAGTCGTGAAGAATTTTTGGTCTTGATTATACCCAATGCAGAAAATTCGCATTCACAAAGACATGATGTTGCAAAGGGTAAAAGTATTTTTAAGCTCTCTGAGACAGTTCGAAGTACTGCAAAATTTCAAGTTCATGAGTCAATGTGAACAAGGAACAGACTGGAAATACACGAAAAACTATGAACGTTCAAACCACCAAAGAAGAAGTTAAATTAATCCTGCGGTGATTGAATTCGTTCAGATATCAAATTTATCAACAGTTTTTTTTTAAAAATTGATTTCAGCATTTTCTGCTTTCTTTGTGAATTTGTACAATCGATAAAACATGTGAATGTTCCCCTGAAATCATCTTGTTTTACAAAGATCAAGATTTTTAGTAAAAGCAGACACTTTGTCGCCAGAATTTTTACAAACATGTCAACCTAGTTAGCTAGAACAGCAACCCATAACCGATCGCTCAAATGATCAATTAGCTTTCATTTTTTCTCCAAGACATTCTCACAGCATCATGTAATTCAAACAGTCTGTTAAACATCCCCCTTTGATAACAAAGCTTTTTGGCCTGTGCAACTCGTTTAGCCACCCACCACAATTGATGCTTTTAAGGCGTTTTCATTGACTTTGGTTTCTTGTCGAATGCAGGACTTCTGACTATCATGTAAATAATTTAGCACAAAAAGTATTCAAATGGTTTCTACGAGCAGACATTACGATTAGTTTTCAGATGTCTTCGGAGTTTTGCAGGTTTCATCGTTTCATTAGCAAGAATTTGCGAGGATATTATAATGGTCTGGGTTGATTATTTGCCCCATGTGCGAATACTCTACATCACATATTCTTATGGAAATTCGAATTTTTCTTTCTCCGGAACTGCATGATATTCACTCACAGTTAGTCAGTATGGGTTTGAGGAATAATCATTGTTGTCCTACACCTACTCGGTGGTTTTCTAAATCAGAAATTTATCTATGCGTACAATCAATTTAAGTAATTTGTTTTTTAATATTTGTAAAAGTAATTTAGAGCTAAGGCTAATTTACTAATCGTTTTTTTAAAATTGGTTTTGAATGCTATTAAAACACTACTAGGGTATTCTTCTAGTATCTAGATTGACTTTATGTCATTTCCGGTATAGCAAAAATACGCTCAAAACATATTGTTCTCCGTGCTATACTTTTGCCATCGTTGATTATATTGAATCCATCAATTCAAAATGTTACACAATTCATACCTTTTCGTGTTCTTAATTAAAAGATTTAAAATTGCATGCTTTGCTCGCTGACCATCAGGCACATCTGCGGGGAACCACCGGTAGTCTGCGGACCACAGGTTGAGAACCACTGCTTTTTGTTATGGCTGATAACTAAAATCCAAGAATTATCTCTGCTTCATTCTCCACAAAAAAAAAAAAGGAAATCTTATTTTGGATTTCCCAAATGGAATGATCATTCGTTAACAATAAAAGTCACGGGAGACAATAAAGTTACCAAGCAGATGTCGCCACTGAGCTTTATATAGCTTCTATTTCTGTTAGGCTTTAACTCTTTTATTTAAGCCGCTTCTCATTCCACTTTGAAGTTTGCAAGTCTTAAGCATATACAGAATTGTATACAGAAGTATAAAACAAAAACAACTAGAAAATAAAATCAAAACAAACTAGAAAACATTTAGAAGTATTAATGTTTTGTGATGGTTCTGAGCAAATGGATCCAATTTACGATTACACAACGTTGCCAACAGTTGTCCAGTCACGCACCAAGCAGTTGTCCAGTCATGCATCCAGCAGTTGTCCAGTCATGACCTAGCAGTTTTCCAGTCATCAATCAGCAGTTGTCCATTCATGCATCCAGCAGTTGTCCAGTCATGATCTAGCAGTTGTCCAGTCATCCACTCAGCAGTTGTCCAGTCATCCACTCAGCTATTGTCCAGTCATGCACCCAGCAACTACGCAAATATGCTTCCACTTTTATAATAACGATTGATGGAGTCACTCAGCTAGGAATTAAAGACATTGGGTTTCAATATTTTCTTCTCTTTCTTATATCTTCTTATCTTACCAACTGATTGACTGAAATCTTACTTAAAGCCTAAAGCTATACCCATAATACAACCGTTTTACCATGTCCATTTATATGGCGTGAATGTGTTTCATACTTTATCAAAGTTCATTGAATATTATGACTATTAAGGACAGTCATTTCAAAAATGGTAATAAAATTAGCCACATGTTTTAAAATTTTGCAAAATTTGTTATTTTTATTATGTTCTTAAGATTTTATTCGTATTTTTTTAGCCTGATAGTAGTCTTCTCTATTAAAAAGAGCAAACAGCAAAAAAAAAAAATTTCTTAGTGTTTTATTTGCTTGATAATACACATTATCATATTATCACGCATAGTGAAATTCGTACTATATCAAATCATTTACAAAATATAACAATACACACGTCAACATTTTAAATTCATGAAACATGGCATTTATTTAAAAATACAAGTAACTGAACAATTATTGTTTTTTTAATGAGATTCAATTTATTCAAAATCACCAGACCTATAGCCCTCAAATCATAACATTCTATTTAAAAAAGAAATAAGTCATGGTTATTCATTACATTACATAGCAAATTTAATTATTATCTAATTTCTTTACTTATGGTTCGTGAAATATTTTCTCACATTTTGTTAGGGAATAAAATACTCTGCAATAAAATAGATTAAACGCCATGAAAGATAGGAAATATTTAATTCCTAAAGCACACGAAAAGATCAAGGTGAAGTGTGGAGGTTGAATTTTGAAGAACCAAATCACATTGTTTTTCTTTAATTTTAAGAGGCGCATTTGAAAATATTTTAAGTGTCATACACTTTTAAGTTGATCTACATTATGTTAAATGAAGGATTTGTGTGTGTGTGTGTGTGTGTGTGTGTGCGTGTGTGCGTGTGTGTGTGTGTGCGCGCGTGCGTGCGTGTGTGTGTGTGTGTGTGTGTGTGTGTATGCGTGTGTGTGTGTGTGTGTGTGTTTTCATAGCTTATTATAAATTCTTATCTTTAAAGTCTCGACAATGGAGAAAGAGTTTAATTTGTAATAGATCTACTTTACATTCATGCTTTAGATAATTTGTACGAGTATTATCCAGCGATTCCTAGAAGGCTGCTCAGAACCGTGACACATGGCATGAGATAGTGCGCAGCTCAAAATGGTGCCCTAACGATTCGTCGTCGGGTTAAGGGACAGTTCAGTTCATTATCCAATAGATGATTAAAACTGTTAGATTGCATTACAATTTTTAAGTAGATTAATGAAGCACATTATATATACATAACATAACAATATTTGCAAATTAAGCAAAGATCTATATTTTTCAAAGGACAAAATAAAATTGTTGCAAAATATTCACTTGGCCGGGGATAAAATCAGTGTTCAATTATATAAAACAATACCATAAAAAGACGCCACCAGTTGATTCCCTTTGGTTAATGTCTGAATAAAATAGACACAATTCCCGTATTGCGAACATTGATTTAAATTAATATTTTTAAACATTAATTAGAATAGATCAAAAGTATGTTTTTTAAAAATTATTTCAATGCCTAAGAAAAAAAAAGGAAATCATATATAGTTCAAACACACACTATTAATAAAAGATTTTAAAGAAATACACGAACCTTTATTATGCAATATTTAGAATGAAGCAAAGCATCAAATAACAGTATGCAAATCCCTTGAATCCTATTTGATTCAAATATGCGATTTGCCATATACATATTAGCATCCGTCCGTCGATTCCTCCTAATGTAAAACTGTTATTTCGCTAGTGAATCTTCTTAGTTTTACTACAATTTTGATTCGCCGTCGCTTAGCCGCCATGTTTTAGTCGCCGCCATTTTGTCATCAAGGACTAGTCGCCGCCATTTTGGCCGTCATGATTTTCTCGCTGCCATTTAGAAGTCGTGATTTAGTCGCCGCCATTTAATGGCAAGTAATCGTTTGTTAAGAAGGAGCATCTGTTGATGCCTTGTTGATTTGTCCTTTGGCCTACAGACGGTTTATACATAAAAGTTACACACATCCGGCAGCTCCTGCGACGCCAATGGTGCTAAACTGCATCGACGCAGGTCGTTACCTTGGTTACACTATTGATGGGGAAGGGCATATATGCTGTATGGGAAGCAGCTAATTCTCCATAATACCCACCCAGGCTTATCTTATCTTATCTTATCTGTTACAGACGCTCCTTCTATACAAGACCTTTGGAGAGGACACTCCATCGTCGCCACACCAAGAATTCAATGGATAAAATGTTGGAAAGGAAATATGAATGATTTCAATATAGACTGATGCGTCATTGAGTTATTAGAAGACGTTTGATATAAGCAGTTAATAATTAATATGGTCTAAAAACGGGGGTGGAGGTGGAGGGCTGAGGGAAAAGCTAAACTACTAGAAAAGTATTTTTTAACAAATTGCAGGGGGGGGGGTACAAATGATGAGAATATATTTTTATATTTTAAACAACCCATTTTGTCAAATTTGCACTTTCTTGAATATTGTTTTAAACATAACATTTGAGCTTTGGAAATGTTTTGCTTTACTCAACATACTTAAGAAATAAATAATGTCTCTCATACCGAGGCGCCATATATTTGTGGTGTAGCTAGGGGAGGGTGATGAAGCGTCCGAATTCGAAAGAGCCCCCGGGCTCCACTTGAAGGGGGGGGGCAAAGGAGTGTCGAAAGTTAATTTTTATATTAAATATAACGCCACCGGTAAAAAATGAGAGACTCCCGATGAGGCAAATCCCACGGGCCACCGAATCCCTATCTACGCCACTGTCATCTATCATATTTACTTCACAAGTCAAAACAGATTTAATTTAATTTAATTATGGTTTCCTCGCAAATAAAGATGCGCTAAAAGTCAGTAATTAATAGATATTTTAAAGGTGTATTTATCAATACATGGTTTTAATGTTTTAAAATTCTTAGATAAAGAAAAGACTTTTGTTTATATGATTTCAAAACAAATATAAGTTGTAATGGGTTTCCTCTCTTCTTAATGTAAAAAATTAACCTACAAGATATTTTTTAAAAGCTAAAAGTCTCTAGCTGCAAAATTAAACTTGTAGACGTTTATTATTACTTATGAATTACAATTTATCTGAATCAAGACGGTGTATCTATCTTTATAATTCAAACACTCGAATATTGTTAAAACCATTAGCCTTACAGTCAGAACAATAAAAGTTTCAAGATATTTTAAACACTTTCTTAGATATTAACAAAAGAAAAAATCAAAACCTAAAATTTGTTAATGTAGGAAATATTGTGGACCATTTATGAACATTCAACGGCGTTTTTAAATCATTCTTTGTACAACTTATGCATTGAAAATGTATTACTTAATTGTGAATTAAATAATGAACTTAAAAAGATTTTAAAACATTTATTTTAATAAATAAGAAAAAAATAAGACAATTCTAACTACCAGATAAAATCCCCAAGGAAGATTACACTAAGATATTGCTGAATTACAAAAATTACAAAAATGATTTGACTATTACCAAAAATTAAAGCTTTCTTAAGCTAATGTTACAATTAAGTCTTAACGAGCTAAATCAGACCAGCAAAGAACTGCAGAGAAACCTAAACAAAATCAATGAAAAAAGCCCGCAATAAAATACTATAAATGTGATAAAAATAAATGTAAAAAAAGCAATTCTGCCAAATACTAGAGTAGAATTAGAAGAGACACAATGAAAAAATAGGAAAAAGGCGATTTTTCATACTTAAGCTTCACTTCAAAATAATTTTATATTTCTTCATTTTACTATAAGTTTTAAGGTATAGAATTTTATAAGTTTAAACGTAAGGATGGGACGAAGAAGTTTTTAAAAATAGTAGACTCTATACATAACGTGTCGAAGCTATTTTTTTAAGTTATACTGCTATAAATAGCATAAATTTCTTCTTTTTAGTGCATTTTAGTATAAGCGGGTTATTGTTTGTTTTGTTTTTTGTTTTTTTAATATCTTTTCAGATCTTTTGGATTTTTAAATAGGTTTATTTTACAAATATTTAGTTTCTGTAATTTTTAAATATGAAGCACAGTGAGGTATAAAGAGTTTAATTCCAAATATTGAGTTGGTTTATGTAATTTAAAAAAAAACTCTGATTCAATGCCATTTTACTGATGGAACATTTGTTAAGCAAAGATACTCTAAAGTTTTTAATGTCCCTTTGTAAAATCGCTATAACCTTTAAAATAATAGGTTTGGAAAACAATAATGAGAGATGTGCCCTAGTGGCAAACTAACGACGAATTTTTCACAGTTTAGTCACCGTGATACATTTATTGTTATTTTAGAATCTACCGACCAGACGTGTACATCGGCACTTCCTGTGACGTCTTCAGGGGTTGCTTGCTACCATCTGTCGCCTTGGCTGACGTGCAATGCAGTAACACCATCAACTGTTTGCGGAACCTGCTTGAACTGAGGAAATAGATAATGAAATTAGAGGCATGCATGAACAACTTCAAGTACAAACTGATGACATGGGCTGCCAGCATTGTAGCCGTTCCGACCGAATCCTCATCAGACGCGTTGTGATATAGGATAATTACAATACAGACTGGAATGCTCAGTATTATAAAAAATACAGCATAGAAAGACATCATCAGGTAGATGCCGTACTCTATCCTGAACTGGTCCTGGATTTCTGCCTCTGTCTGCAAAAGTCCAGCGGTGTCGGTAGCCAGGGACTTTCCCCTCTTCTTGATCTTGCACAGCTCTAAGGCTATGGCTACTGTCAGGATGGAGACTATTGGAAGGGGCAACCCAGTGTATACCGCTAAATCAACGTAAGACCACAACGCTTGAAGTTTATCGAAGCCCATAGCGACAACGCAGCCACTTCCATTAAAGCTGGTTGACCAATAATAAAAAGCAGATAGGCCCAGCGTCAGGACACCAAGACAGAAGGCGCTCACGTAGCATCTTGTAATGGTAAAATAATTGCTCTTCTGTAGAGGGTAGCAAACTGTGAAAAAACGTTCCAATATGATAAGTACCAGAGCCCACTGAGCGTTAGGTGACGTAAATGCCCACAGCACAAATTTTGCCTTGCAAACAAAAACTGATAACAATTGATAACGTTCAAGCATGTAAAAGGTTCCATAGACACTCAGGGTGAAGAAGTCGGCGATGGAAAGAAGAGCTACGTAGAATGTTCCCGTGGACATGGGCAGAGTCCGGATGGTCAGTAGGGACAAGAGACTTCCAGGAATACCAAGTACTAGCGTAATAATGAAAGCAATGTGTTCAAAGCTAGCCTTGAAGTTGCAGATGTCAGATACTTGGTCGAGTTCTTCATCAGAATCACTATAAAGATATGCCGAGCCGTTAATAATTACTTTTACTACCACGCACTCGTACGTCGTGTAAAAATGGGATATCGGTGTGTTAGTAGTAATGGCGCTTAGTTCACTGGAATTCATCTTCTTTTATATATACTAGAACTTCTGGCCACTTCTCTAACCGTCGCAAGTAATTTATGGATTTTTTTTTTTTTAAGGAATCAAATTCAATTATTTGCAAGTCAAAATTGATTTTTAGACATATCAGCGACTCATAGGAAAACAATGAATCAATAATTTTAAACTGTATCCAGCCAAGAAGAATCGAAAAGATTGATCTAATTGTTCAAAAGTTTATAAGATTTCAAATGTTTATAAACTACAGCGTTGTCCTGAATCTCAAAATTCAATTTGAAAGACTTCCATTTGTTGCCTTTTTTAAAAATCGGTCAAAAATCTCGTTTAATGAGAAGCGTTGTTTATGGGAGACATGAATCTATGAGACTAGTGTTGATATCTGTGTTGATATCTGTGTTGATATCTGTGTTGATATCTGGGTTGATATCTGGGTTGATATCTGGGTTGATATCTGGGTTGATATCTGTGTTAATATATGTGTTGATATCTGTGTTGATATCTGTGTTAATATCTGTGTTGATATCTGGGTTGATATCTGGGTTGATATCTGGGTTGATATCTGGGTTGATATCTGGGTTGATATCTGGGTTGATATCTGGGTTGATATCTGTGTTAATATCTGTGTTGATATCTGTGTTGATATCTGTGTTGATATCTGTGTTGATCGGTTCTTGCCGCTGTTTGTCAATCAACACCACTGCCACCTGAAATGGAGATGAATTCTTGTCACTGACAATATTATGTTTATTTTTTTTTTTTTTTTAATTTAAAAACTATGTATACTATTTAAATGCCCTTTTCAGTAATATGACAGATTTTCTTCAAATACGTAAAAGAAATGACCAATCCGATAATAATGAGGTGTAATTACTAGCAACCAATCACGGTTGAAGACCTTTAACAAACCAGACAATAAGTTAACAAAAACATACATTCAAGGTAACTAAATCTTATATGCTTATTTGCTCACTAAACAAACCTTAGTGCGTACACACCAGATCTACTACTTAGTATTTAAATTTTCGTAAAAGGTAGAAACTATAACAGAGCAAACGCGCCTGTGGTATTTTCAAAAGCAGTTTTAAGTTTTATCTAATTCTTGCAAGTTATTGTCGGAAAAATTGATGGCCAGCAGAACCTTACTGTTAATTTCAAGCACACAGCCATTGATGGTGAACTTTTGAAACAAGACTTTGTCGAGCTATGTTATGATTTGGGATGCGTTACTGTGGACAAGGCCAACTGGGGTTTTGAAACTGTTAACAGAATTCTGAGTTACGGAAAGATGATTGGAGAAGTAATGAAAGACTAAGAAAAAATTATTGTGCACGCTTTGCAGACCGTAGTTGATTATCTTCAATAGGAAATATCAACTCGTGTGTTTCTACTTAATGATCTTGACACAAAATTTATATTTTTGTGGTACGTTAATTTTCTTCTATGCAATAAATATGTCAAAGGTATTTATATTAATGGAACATTATCTACAATAGATGACTACTGCAATTTTGTTTAATATGCAACTCTTCTACCACGATGAAGTTCCACTGAAAACTCTTTCAAGCCTTCTTATAATATTTTTTTTAGTGACAACTGCTTTCAGAATCTGTGAATATGGCTGAGAACTTTTTTTTTGGTGAGTTTGTGCTCAGTTACTAGTCGTAAGCGACACTTGCTCTTATTGGTGTTAAAAGGCAAACACTGGGGAAAACTGGTTTTGATTACGTCATTCACCAGTTTGCGACAGTGTAATACATACATTTAGAAAATAAACATCTTTAGGAGACTTTCTAGGCCAGACTACTGCATGGAATGTGTAGTTCATGATATATATTTTTTTTCTTTAAATTTCTATATTTAAATCAGTGCTGCGGAAATTAACTATTAAATAATCGATGAATCGTTAAAAAAATTAAATTCCAAATATTAAAATTCGAAATAAAAATTACGAAAATATGTTTGACATTTTTTCCAATTTATTAATAGACTATAGTCTATATAATTTTTAACTTACTTGAATTATTATTATTATTATTTATTTAGACGTGCATACCTAAACAAACACGGTTTTCTTGCTTATTTCTTGCATGGCAGAACGAATGTGCTGTGTTACGTTCCAAAACTTGGGAGCCGTGGAATTATCGCGACTCCTAACCGATCTTGTGAAATAATGGCTTTACGGGATCTACACATGCGTTATAAAAATATTGTCAATAGAAATTAATCAATTAATCGATTAAACTTATTTTGTTCGATTAATCTAAAAAATAATCGGTATAAGCCCTAATTTCAATACACATTTTTCATTGAAATTTCAAATGCTTCTCCTAATTTCAAGTAGTAATATAAAAATTCTGATAAAACCGGGGGGAGGGGTATCACTCGAAAGTTTAAAATTCTTAAATTAACGTCAGTTAAATTGACACTAAATGAACTTATTTTACCTTTCGCACTTTGAAATATATTCTGTTGTTATTTACTTGGTTTATTTGGTCTGACGTTGATAATTGCTCGCGGCCAGATACATGTGAAGCTGCAGTATTTAACTAGCGAATTGTTAGATGTGTCAATCTCTCTATCTCTCCCGACACGTCGGCCACCCTCCAGATGTCCAACAAATGAAAGGACGTCAAGTGACTTGTCCTGACTTTAATGCTCGTACGTAACTACAGCCAGTATCGCGAGGCAACGGGGGACCTGGTCGTGCAATAGGCCAGGGGTTCTAAAAATAAAGGTACGGTTTTTACGAACTATATGAATTAATTTGAATCGCAGCAGAACATTGTCATCCATTTTTTGAGATGAAGTTTTGAATTCTGGTTTGTAATATTATTTTCTGTAAATGCAATAAAATGTACATAAGTTAAATAGATGGTTCCTTTGGGGATCGGTATAGAATACATCTGTGTTAAACCAATATACCGGCCCTACCCCTTGTCTCTAATCACTTCAAACGTTTTTAAAGTGACAAGGATTTTGTACTGAAAGAAGTGGCATTTATATTATTTATATGAGGGGCCGTCCATAAAGTACATCACGCTCCAGAGGAGGGGAGAGGGTGTTAGAAACTGTGACAGTTTGTGACAGGGGGAAGGGGGTGTCCGGTTATGTGTAATGTCACGGTGTTTTATGTTAAATTTGTATTATTTATTAATTTTAAAATATTTTTTGTACAAGTGTGACGTACTTTGGGGGGGGGGGTCCCCCGAGGTTGTGACAGGGGGAGGGAGAGTTAAAAATTGTCAAAAATAGCGTGACGTACTTTATGGTAGCCATAAACACGACAAATCTCAAAAAAAATATATTAATCAAAAGGGTTGGTACAATGGCTTCTGAAGGTTCACACCCAATTCAAAATAGTTTATATATGTTGAATCGTTTTCCCATTTTTATTTAGTACATTTAAATTCAGTCCGATCTTTCCTGCCTGTCATTACACGTCTTGTTTTTGTTAGGGACTTGTGCCTACACTTTTCTTCTCTTTTTTCCATCACTTTAAAAAAAAAAAAATATTTGGCCTAGATAATAGAGTACTGTCATCGCATTGACAGCAATTTTGACTAAAAAACGACGTTTAAATCCTATTTTAAAAACTATGAAACGAATCAACGCCTGTAATAGTTAAAATGAGATGTTTAAAGTTAAAATAAGGAAACACTGTAGTAATTATAAATATAATATACTTAATAGGGGCCGTCCATAGAGTACGTCACGCTCCAGAGGAGGGAGGGGGTGTAAGAAAGTGTGACAGTTTAAGACAGGGGGTAGGGGGGTTTTCCGGCCATGTGTGACGTCACGGTGTCTTATGTTAACTTTTAATTATTTTGTTAATAAAAATATATTTTTGTACGAANNCGGACACAAACAGTAGCACGAAGAAATGAGAACATCGTGAATGAACATCGGGGTGGGAGCGGTTGTTCTTACCTGATCACCCTGTACCATCATTGCTTGCTTTCCATGACTTGTGATTGTTCGATACTAGATAGGGTCATTCGTCATGCTGTCGAGATGGGGTGGCCTCTACGGGGCTCGGCAGACGAATAGGGTCGGGGACCTGATCGCGACCCAAAACCGACAACTCCTGGCAAGCAAGCAATGCCGAAGTCCGATGAGTTTGGTGTTAGGTGCTAGTCACATATGATTACAGTCTCTGTACGGATCTTAGACAAAGCATCTAGATGCATTGTCGATGATGAAAACCAAACTACCCGTTAAGGGTTGGGTTACTCCGAAGCGACCGTTTCATCCCCCTCAATTAACTAGCAATGCCTTTGAGTGGTGCTGGTTTAGTACCAGAAATGCCAGTACGGATTAGCAAAAGGTACCGTTAAGAAGGCAGCGGGCGCCAGCTCTGAGGAAACCTTCCACTGGGGGTTAAACTCTAGGTAGGTCATTGATGATCCTCCGCATTGCAGCGATTCTTGGGGGGGGGGAGACTTCTCAGCTTTTACGTCCCCTAGGGGTCCAGAGAGCCGAGGGGATTTTTTGGGAAGCCCCATGAAGAGCGCAGACTCGGGGCCGCTGATTGTCTTCTACGCGTAGGATCGTGCTTACTTGCTGGCGTCTTGTGCTTGTCCTAATTTCTGGTGAAGTACATATATAAATAGAATATTGACTTAATAACCAACCATTAAAATACCTTTGTGCTTAACAATTTTACTGAACCTTAGAGACCTGGATGTCTCAAGTATTTAAAATTGTTTGCTGAAAAGTCTGATGGAATGAAAAATGTATGATGATGCTGCTGTACTCGGACAAATAATCGGGCAACTTTTAAAAAAAATGTGTGTAGCTTTCTTGATTTTAAATACTCAATGTCATTTTTAACCTTTTAATAACTAATATATTTTTTTAAAAACTTAAGTAGGAGAAGTTGAGCCTTCTCGTCCATGAGGGACATTAACCGATCATCGTCGGCGTCTGCACTTCCTCCTAGGACATAGGCCACCTACAAGAGACCTACAGGCATCTCTGTCCTGGGCCATTTTCTCCAGGATCGTCCATTCATGGCCAATTCTCTTGATGTCTGCCTCCAATTCTCGGCGCCAGGTGTTTCTTGGACGGCCTCTTTTCCGTTTACCCTGTGGGTTCCTTTTCAGGGCTTGCATTGTTGTATTAGAAGCAGGTTTCCTTAGTGTATGACCGATCCACCTCAACCACTTTTGAAGAATCTCTTCCTCAATAGGCTTCTGTTTAGTCCGCTGCCACAGTTCCCGGTTGCTGATTTTGTCCGGCCAGGGAATTCTGAGAATCCTACTTAGACAATTGTTAATGAAGGTCTGGATTCTGGTCAGGTTTACAGTCGTTGTTCTCCATGCCTCAGCTCCATATAGCAGCACTGGTTTCACAATAGTGTTGAAAATCCTTACTTTTAACTTGCTGCCTAAGTTGTTGACGACCCAAACATTCTTGAGTTGCTGGAAGGCTACTCTTGCTTTTCCGATCCTTATTTTGACATCGGCATCTGTACCAACTTGTTTATCTACCATGCTGCCGAGGTAAACAAAACTCTCCACCTCCTCAAGGGCTTCTCCTTCAAGCATGATGGGTGACGTACTGGTGATATTAACCTTGAGCATTTTACTCTTCCCTTTGTGTTAAAAAAGGAGAGCTTCAATTTAACTCGGAATTCAATTTGATGCTTGAAGATTTAACATTTATAATATTTTAGTAAGTTGAAAAAACATGTGGCAAAGTCAACGTCTTTGCCATTTAGGGGAAGTATAATGCCGTGAGAAAATAGTTTCAAATCAATCGTTACAGACAGCACTAGAGCGGAAAGAAAAGCACTAGAGCTTGCTGCAGGGATTCTAAAAACCCATCCGTTCTCAAAAAACAGCCAAATTGTCTTCCTCACTGATGCAAAAGAGTGCTCCAATCTATCCGGGACTCAAACAGCTCGATCAATCAATCACTCAAGATAGAACTACAGAATTTAAGTAAAATAACAAAAGAACTTGTTCTCCAATGGATCCCAGGCCATGTGGAACTTGAGGGAAATAGACACAGCGGACTCCCTGGCAAAAACTGGCGGCAAACAGGTCCAGACAGACCAACCCCTACATTCCAAAGAAATAAAGGCGTTTCTCAAAAGTAGTGAAGCAGTAAGATGGTCCGAGCTGAAAGTCCACCATCAAGATGGCGATGCATTCTTTAAACTCCCCCACCATTCTCAGAACATCATATTCAGGCTAAGGACAGGCCACAACAAACGTAGGCAGCACATGTTCCGCAAACTTCGAATTGGAGTAACTGAAATGTGCCCCTGCGGAACACCAGCAGAGAATGCGGAACATGTGCTACAAAACTGCCCTCTGTACCTCCACACCCGGGCAACCATTTGGCCCCAGGAAGCTACCCTCTACGATAAAATGTATGGTGGACAGCGCCAATCGATAGCCACAGCGCAATACATCACGGATATAGGGCTTGTGGTCTAAATCCTCCTTCAAAAAGTTTTTTTAAAACGTAGAAGAAGAAGAACCGTTACAATACATTGAAGCTTGATTTAATTTCAAGTCATAAAAAAACTGACATTCTAACCAAACCAACTGTTAATCAATGTTTGTTGGTCCGTGTGCAAAGTAGCACAGCATCCACCATTTTTATGTGCTATATTTTAAGAATTTTGATGCGAGGTATTTCTAAACTGCTGCGCGGCGTCGGTCAGAGATCTGCTCAGCAGCGCACCCACTCAGCTTTAAGGGAGCAGGTTAATGCGTGTCTTTTTTTCCACAGTAAAATTCCATTTGTACATTCAAAGAAAATAGAGAGTAAACAAACGATTATGGGGCATGGCTGGATATTACATAATTTTCCTCATGTCATGTTTCGTGGTAATCAAAAGTTGCAGCAAAAGTTACAATGACACAGATGGGGTTTCATCTAAAGCAGTGTTTCTCAAACTATGTGGGTCACTAATCACGACACACACAAAATTTTCTAGAATTTTCGCGACACACAAAAATAATATTAACTTATTTTTTTTTAAAAAAAGATAACGCTTTTTACTTTATTACTGTGATGTATATTAATGTGTTAAATCAATGTGATGGATGTGCCTGCTTAAGGGAGCACATCATACTCCATTGAGGCTCCATAGTTTACAAGCAAACGTGCAACTCATCATCAACTGTAAGGAGTCTTTCTCGTTTCTTGGACTTGATTTCAGTTAATGCCAAAAAGCCAAATTCACAGAACCAAGAAGATGAAAATGGCAGCAGAGATTTCACTGATTTCAAACAGACTAAATGATAGACTTTCTTGATTGCAAGCCTGAATTCTTCTAAAGTCGTGTTGGTGAACGTTGTTTGATAGAATTTGTTATGTCGTATTTCGATCAGCTGATCCTCCTCTTCGCTCGTCAAATAGACGTCTTCACTGACAACAAACGGATTGAACACCCAAACAAATTTGTCATTGTTCAGTGATGGAAAATAATTTTGAAGAGAAGATTAAATTTGACTGACATTTTTCAAAATGTCATTACTTATAAAACTTATTTTCTTCTTATGTTAAAATTGGTTAACTGTTGAAAAGCAGTCAAATATTTCTTTCAGTATTTTACTTTTCCCAAAATGACAATTTCTCATTAAATGACTTCAACTTCACTGAAGATGTAATGATTTTCTCAGATGGTCCTTATGTTAACTTGCATAAAATGCCGGCTTAGCCTAATTTAAAATCATACTTTTAAGTTAAATCTCTTACCGAATGAACATTTTCAAGCCAATAATAACACCGCTAGAAAGAATGAACAAAATAAAATGGCGCAAACAGACGCCAACCGAATCTTACGCCTTGCCCCACGTGAAACACGTGATTACTGATCTCTTTGTTGATTTATTTAACAAACATTTTGTTTTACTTTATTTTAAAATTTCTTATATTACTTCAGAGCTCAGAACCCTAGCAATTTTAAATAATTTTACTAAATCTCGCGACACACCTTGAAATCTCTCACGACACACTAATGTGTCGCGACACACATATTGAGAAACTCTAATCTAAAGGTCAATTAATTAATCCCATGCATGTGGAAAGTAAGTTACATGATTAGTGGTTCTTAATTTGTTCTCAGATCCCATGAATCGTTGTCTCCAAAGATCAACTGACGCTAGCACCATTAATAATCTTTAAAAAAAGTATGGTAATAAAGCAAAATAAAATCAATGATATTGATAAAAATGAAATATGTAAAAGAATTTATAAAGTGCTAAGGCGCATGGATTTATCCATATATCGAATGGATTTTTGTTCTAGAATATTTCCCAGGTGCCTACGCCAAGGTATGTTTGAAATTCAAATTTTGTAACAAACAATATGACACATATACACCAGTCGACGGTATCAAAGAAAAATAACAACAGTCTTCCTTAATTTTTCCTTGTTTTAATCTACATCGTTATATATTGATACTGTATATCAGACCACCAAGATCTGTGGAGTAATACTCTATGGGCAGCATGAGACATACAATTGTGCTTTTGTTGTTTTTTTGACACAATAATACCGAAGTTAACTTTATTTACTTAAGGACTAAAATGCACATGAGTAATTTTAACATTATTTTAAAATATTTTTACTATATTGATGATATTCCTAAATGATTCGGTGGAATTTTCGTAACTAATATAGTTTCTTCTAATTCCTTAAACCCCGGCCATCCGCAGAAAAAAAAATTGATTTTATAATAATTCATCAGCTGCGCTGTCCGAGCACAGAGTTTAATTTTCTGGGAAATATTTCAAAGAATGTCGGACTATGAATGGTAGTGGACAGGTCAACTGAGCTTCATGAATATGTTGTCCCAAAACGTCAGAATGATACCGAACCTTAACAGTTATCAAACATGGTATAGAGCTTATAGGAAACTACACACCAGTGTTATGAAATGTTTAACAACGCAACAAATAAAATCAGTGAAGACATGCGCAGTAAATAAGAAGTATAACATATAGAGTGGGACTGCGATAAATTATGAAAATAAAGCTAACATTTATTGTTTTCATTTCACAATTTGTTGACGTATCTTGTATTAAAAACTAGGAAGTAGTTTTAAAAGTTTTTATTCATCGCTAAGGGCAACAAATTTCTCACATAAAAACAGTGAGCCTGGAACTAGGCCTTGGAAAGCGTTGTTGCCTTTTCGGTCATGTTATGGTCTTTGTTTCGAAATTTCGCCCTATTTAAACTCCTCTCCCTTACACATTTTTATTTTTTTTATTCAGACATGAAAAAAGAAAAACACTCGTTGACTACAGATCTTGCTATACAGTATCTACCTAACTTAGCTTCGTCTCAAGAGAGGCTGTACAATTCAAAGACAGTAATACGTGTAAAAATGGATTTCTTGATTTAGGTGTGCACCTAGCATTTCGAATCACTTTGTGTGATTTTATTTCGTTTTCATGAGATCTGAAATATTAAAATGCTTGTCCCAATGCCTAAAATCAATATGTCAAAACAAACTGCGCCAGCTGCTTACAACAGTCATTTTATTTCAATTTGATTTTTTTTTTTTAATTTTTATCGTTTACTGAAACATACAACTGGAAAATGGTTAAGTAGATTTTTAGTGTTTCTTTAGTGCGCTATAGCTAAAAATAGAAAAGAACACAGCTGTACTTTACAGCCAATGGGTGAACAGCCCTCCCTGGCCTGCAGTAAAACAACCCTCCCTGGCCTGCAGTAAAACAACCATTCATTACCTTTAGTAAAACAACCCTCCATTACTTTCAGCAAAAGAAACCTCCATTACCATTAGTAAAACAACCCTCCCTTACCTTTAGTAAAACAACCCTCCATTACTTTCAGCAAAAGAAACCTCCATTACCATTAGTAAAACAACCCTCCCTTACCTTTAGTAAGTGCTTCTATATCATCGTTAGACTCTGTCCGGGTCTATGGCATTTCAGAATTGAACTGTTGTAATAAATTCTTATGCTAGTTAATTTTATTAAGATTATTGTTTTTCACTCAAAATCTGTTTTGTTGGCATCAATCATATTGAGTTACGATTGTCCACGATTGCAATCACTAACAAGGACAAGTAAAGGTGGTTAAGTTTCATCCATGCCTTTTCTTTTCCATTTAGCGAGTCGCTATTGTCAACTGTTAATGGGATAATACGTCTTGTATTTCCTATGAGACTTGTGCCCATTTACTATTTTCTTTTTTTTTATCAAGTCAAGATAATGCATACAAATTATAAGTTAATTCATGTTAATTTGTATAGATTTAATTGGCAGAAGTGTTTAGTTTAAAAGTTTTCTACTCACGCTCAACATATGTTGTTGTTTTTTTTTTACATATTTTCTGTTATCTCATTTATCGATACTATTTATGGTGCATTAGTGAGTTAGTGATGACAAAAAGGTGTGGGGTTGATTGATGCGTATAGTTGAGGGGGATGTGGAAGAGAGAGAGAGAGATAGAGATAGAGAGAGAGAGAGAGAGAGAGAGAGAGAGAGAGAGAGAGAGAGAATGAAAATTTTGAAAGATAGGTTCATGTTAAATTTTAGAAAGAGTTTATACAGAGTAATTCGGTGACAACTCACCACGAAAACTTGAATCATTTTAACATAAAGTAGTGCATTTTGGTGCTTTAATATACTATTTTATGAAATGTGTAGTTTAAAAAGAGGTTAACTTCCTTTAATATTAGATCTAGATTCTTTTTATTTTTTACAGGCTTTATTGAAATTTCCCATTACGTCCGTCTTTCAAAATCAGTCACTTGGTATCTTTAACCTATTTTAATCAATTAGAAATTGTAAGACCCAACAGAGTTGAAGAATTAAATTACACATTACATTATTACCCATGATCGACCCAAGCTTCAAAGTTCAGCCTTTACAAAAGGCATGCGGTTGAACGAAATTGAAATGATATTTAATTAATTTTTTAAAAATTATGTAAACGAAAAACAAGTAATAAAAACTAGAATGAGCATTTAAACGCAATTTCCAACAAATAATTCTGGGTTTTTTTTTTTTTTTTTTTTTTTTTTTTTTATTCAAGGGAAATTGTTCTAGTCACACCAAGAATGTGTCAATATATGGCGCACCACACAGCAGTTTAACATTTGCATTCATAAAGTGGGAAAATCCCATTAACTATCATTCTAAATTACATTAAAAGTCATTTCCAATAAATAATTCTGAAACTTAACAAAACAATTGGTATCTAAAAATTGCTGCTAAAATTACGGGAGTCGAACGATAAAAGGGGATTCTTCAACCAACAATTCCTTCTCCAACATTGTTCTAAATATTATTAGCTGTCTTTTGGCGTTTGTTTCAACCCGCTAGATGTTATGGTTGGCGAGAAAATGACAAAATACTGATAATTGTTACAATTTTAGGATGATTTTCCAGGAAATCCAGTATATCTTTCGGTGATTTTTTTCGCCCATGCACATCTTTGGGACCTCCTTAGCATGTTTACCCTCTATCTGGTATAGTTCTTGAGGAGTTGCTTTCAAGCAGAAGTTATCAAAAAAGGACAGAAAAAATTGTCAGTGCAGAGAAAATAGTGCACCGGTCCCTGGGGCAATTGAAAAAAAAAATCCTGCCGGTCCGCCATACTAAAAACATTGAGAAGCACTGCATTACACTATATAGACAAGGCTGCGTGGGTGTGACGAAGTGGCAAGAGCTGTAAATATTATTTTAAATAAATAAATTACTGTATTCTCTAAAGGTGACACAGAGAAATGTATTTAATTTGAAATATGCATGATGTAAAGATGTCATTGCCTTAAAATATATAAGGTAAAAATTGTCGTTTAAATTAGTTATCGATTATATAAAGATAACACTAAATTCAAATTAAAGATTTTACAAAAGCTTCATTTTAAGTTTAATTTTATTAATTCAATTTTCTTCCTTTAAATGACGCAATAGATTCAGAAAATTGCCAAGCAATTCTCCACCCACACCGTGTTTTGTAAGGCAATGAGCCAGTCGCCTTTAACAACTATAAACAATAGGTCAAATGTCTTTTACCACAGAAAACACAATCTGTTGTGGGAATAAACCGACTAAACCGGGAAAATAGTTAATCGATATTTATCACACAGGCAATTCTACTCGTACCTTGATAGAAGGGCCCGGATCTGATCCTGCGATGTGTCGGAATAAAACAATACGTTTATCCTATAGATAAACTCTTTAAGGCTAGACGATCGAGAGCTGAAGCTGAAATCTATTTCTAGAGCAGCCAATTCAAAACCTATAAATATTTTGGATTACAGGCCTACAACGGTTCAATAGTCAACTGCGATTATTCAATATGACATATCAGTGACGTAAGAACGCGCTAATGAGTGGACAGCTGTCTCGTGACATCATTTTTTCCTTATTAAAAAAGTCGTGGAAAGTCGAGATGTTATTGGTGGAAGTGTGACGTATATGTGGAGGGGTGGAGAAGAAGGATTTTAAATACTGATCTAACAACCTTACCTCCTAATTACAAATTTCTCATTGGCCTCGTATTTGATCCCATGCATCAGACAGATGCTGCTGTTATTTAAGACTCTTTTTTTTTTTGCCACATTTTTATTTCAGAACATTCATATTTTTTACGTAAATGGATAAAATCATGATTATTGTTCATAAAATCATGATTGGCAGCGTCTGATTGGTCGATATAATGACAAAATGCTGGCATAGAGAAGCTCAGACTCAATTGTTAATTATAGAAGCATTTTTTTCGGTACTTTTTTGCTGAAGATCTTGTGTAAACTTATCTTTTGAGAACAGCTTGCTGCAAGCCGATGTATCCCTTCTGTTGTCAACGTTGAACAAAAGAGATGCATATAGCAAGATAATATGAACGAAAACGGGGGCCGGATGTTTAGTAACGACCAGCAATGTCCGTAAACTCCCCAGTAGCAAGTTAATGAGAATAGTGATAACGTAAAAATATTCAGATTTCTTTCAGGTCCCTTATTGTGAGGTCATTGTCTTCATGAGGGGGGAAGCAGGGGATGCATTACCGCCACTTGTAAATGTATCCATATCAATGCGACAGAAATAACTAGTTTCATTGATACTTACACCATTCTGTAGTTTATTTTAAAGTTAGTTAGTGGAACAATTTTTTAAACAAACATTTATAGGTTTTTCCTATTTGAATTTAATGTTCGTTCCAAATCTCCACTACTTGCATTCATTAAATGGTTGTTCCATATCTCCCTTACTTAAATTTAACGGTTGTTCTTATCTCCCAAACTAGTATCTAATGGTTGTTCTTTATCTCCAATACATGTGTTTATATTACGTATTTCCTGTGTACTAAAAATGCAGCACTCTTCTAGTAATCATGTAGATCTAGTATCTATTACATGAAAATGTACATCTAAAATTTCTATAGTTAAATACTCGCTTGGTCTTCGTCAAACTAATCCATTTGTGTACCGTGTCACTGACATTTTGACATTACGGGGAAATACGTTTATTTCCCGTGTTCGTTTAAAAGAGTGCGTTAAGAGACGTCACGAATCCGCCATCAGTTCGTTTCGTTCATATGTTATTTAACTTTTTAATTGCCAACAGCACAGAATATCACCCAAAATGTTAGTGTTACCACAGTGCACGTATCCAGATCAACAATACGTCGCAGTTATCCCTGCATCCGAGGTTCATTTGCGTTTTTCTGATTTCATCGTAATTTAACTTGTGTCTGTTCAACCCCTCCCCTCCCCACTTTCTTTGCACTATCTATGAGCAAATCTGTGGCGTATGCTACGCCGTGGGCATCTAGTCCATATATATATAATTATCTACATGGTCCAACCATGCCGGACAAGAAGTAGCAAGCAAGCTGTCTGACCTCTGACCCCACCGACCAATCAGATTGCAAACAAAGATAGTAAACATTCAAAATTTCGTGGAATTGAAATGAATTAATGTGTTCTTTCAGAACAACAAACGACATGTATTTCGTAGTGTAATGGTTATAACATTAGCCTAACACGCAGATGTCGCAGGTTCAATCCCCAGCTAAGACATTACGTTTTTAATTTTTGAAATTGTTTGTGTTCATTTCTCACTATCTTTTTGATCACCATAACAAGCACAAGACGAGTGGGAATAAGCTTGACGAATTACCTTTGTCTGGTTATTCCAATTAGTTTATGTTTGGCCAGCAAGGGTGGTGCGGGGTAGCAAGCGGTTACCGCAATGCACGTATCCAGATCAACAATGCGTCGCAGTTATCCCTGCATCCGAGGTTCATTCGCGTTTTTCTGATTTCATCGTGATGTAGTGTGTGTCTGTTCAAACCCCTCCCCTCCCCACTTTCTTTGCCCTATCTATGAACAAATCTGCGGTGTATGCTACGCCGCGGGCATCTAGTATATAATAATTCGCCTGAAATGAGGACAAGCACAAGACGACCCAAGCAAGCAAGCATGGAGAATGACCTTCGGTAGGGGTAAAAGCAAAGAAATAAATCTCTTGTTTTAATTTCTTTTAACTGTCTGTAAAAATTCCTTTAATTGTAATTTTTATCATTACCGTAAGATTAATTATCACACAAAATTATTTGTTCTTATTTAAGTTAAGGTAACGTATGGGGATATACAGGTTGTTCAATTTTGGTAGAGTTGCAGCAATTGTTTTCTTTTTTCTTTTTTTTAATTTACTCGTGTCGTATCAAGTGTATAAATATAATTCGCCAGAAACTATGACAACCAAGACGATGCGGGCAAGCAAGCATGGCGCAATCTATATATAGAATACACCAGAGCTATCAAGACAAACCACCTTTGCTTGCCAACGTTGTCTATATATGGAATATCCAGAGCCATCAAGACAAACCACCCTCGCTTGCCAACGTTGTCTATATATGGAATACACCAGAGCCATCAAGACAAACCACCCTCGCTTGCCAACGTTGTCTATATATGGAATATCCAGAGCCATCAAGACAAACCACCCTCGCTTGCCAACGTTGTATATATATGGAATATCCAGAGCCATCAAGTCAAACCACCCTCGCTTGCGAACGTTGTCTATATATGGAATACACCAGAGCCATCAAGACAAACCACCCTCGCTTGCCAACGTTGTCTATATATGGAATACACCTGTCCATCGTTGGTCTCGAGACATGCGGTTGAGCTGCTGCCCCTCTCCTTCCCAGCGGCACATGATACGACGAGAGACAGATCTATTATAATACAATTCAATAAAATAAAGTATAGTATAGTTATTTCAAAGCTTTTAGCATTAATTATTGTGTTGCTGTTCTTTTTTTTCTTATTTTTTTTTTTAAACGTTACGAACTTTCTGAAACCATCAAGATTGTTTTCTCGTACGTCACAGGTTGTCTATACGTCACATATAGCCAACAACTGACAGTTGTCAGCTGCTTGTGTTCGTGTTTAAGAGGTCGTCTAAAAAATGTTATAATACAATGTACCGCGTGCACCTCATCGGCTCACAACACACTCCACCAAGCCAAGAATACAAGCTTCCGTGACTCTCACAACTTGTCATATTTGATTAGCTCTCTACGCATCATTTTTTCCTCACTAGAAAGGGGTCGTAAGGTTTCTAAAGAGGATATTTCCATTATTTGTGATATATACCAACGAACTCTGAGAACATTTACGTCATACAAAAGATTTTAAAGATTTTTTGTAACAAACTATGCTGTTTATCAATCTTATCTGTTACAGATGCTCCGTTTATACTAGAAGGTCAATGCGTCCCATGCTTTTTCATGGCTTGTGTCTCGTCTTGCGTTTTTATTAGAGTTTAATAGCTGACGAGTTCTAAATTAAGGATAGAAACTGTATCTTACCATAATTTCGATTAATTTGGTGCTGTTTGCAGGTTTTACTGAAACCTAAACAAATCTGTCAAGGAATTTAGTCATGGATGTGAAAGGAAGCATAAACACAATGCTAATTGTTGTGTACAGGTATTAACTAAATCATTTCGTCCGATAAATAAACTGGAATTTCTCATGCACCCAAGTTACAAAATTCTTTTCTCTGCTGTCTTGCAATACTTGTTTCTGATCTGTTATGTAAGTCAGAGCAATCAGACTATGCAGCCCAAATAAATGAATTATGTCGTCAATAATACCCAGAGCCACTATAAACTTGGTCCATCAATAATACCAAGATCCCCTATAAACTGGTTCCATCAATAATACTCAGATCCAATATAAACTGGTACCATCAATAATACCCAGATCCCTATAAACTGGTTCCATCAATAATACTCAGATCCAATATAAACTGGTACCATCAATAATACCCAGATCCCCTATAAACTGGTTCCATCAATAATACCCAGATCCAATATAAACTGGTACCATCAATAATACCCAGATCCCCTATAAACTGGTTCCATCAATAATACCCAGATCCCCTATAAACTGGTACCATCAATAATACCCAGATCCCACATAAATTTTTTACCATCAATAATACCCAGATCCAACATAAACTGGGCCAATCAATAATACCCACATCCCCTATATATTTGCTACATCAATAATACCCAGATCCCCTATAAACTGGGTCCATCAATAAAACCCAGATCCCCTATAAAATGGGTTCATCAATAATGCCCAGATCCCCTATAAACTGGTTCCCTCTAAAATACCCAGATCCCCTATAAACTTGATTATCAATAATACCCAGATCCCCTCTAAACTGGGTTCCTCAATAATACCCAGATCCCCTATAAGCTGGGTCCCTCAATAATACCCAGATCCCCTATAAGCTGGGTCCCTCAATAATACCAAGATCCCACATAAATTTTTTACCATCAATAATACCCGGATCCCCTATAAACTGGTTCCATCAATAATACCCAGATCCCCTATAAACTGGTTCCATCAATAATACCCAGATCCAACATAAACTGGGTACATCAATAATACCCACATCCCCTATATATTTGCTACATCAATAATACCCAGATCCCCTATAAACTGGGTCCATCAATAAAACCCAGATCTCCTATAAAATGGGTTCATCAATAATGCCCAGATCCCCTATAAACTGTTTCTCTCAAAAATACCCAGATCCCCTATAAACTGGGTCCTTCAATAATACCCAGATCCCCTATAAACTTGATCTATCAATAATACCCAGATCCCCTCTAAACTGGGTTCCTCAATATTACCCAGATCCCCTATGAGCTGGATCCCTCAATAATACCCAGATCCCCTATAAACTTGATCCATCAATAATACCCAGATCTCCTATAAACTTGATTTATCAATAATACCCAGATCCCCTATAAACTTGATCTATCAATAATACCCAGATCACCTATAAACTTGATCCCTCAATAATACCCAGATCTCCTATAAACTTGATCTATCAATAATACCCAGATCTCCTATAAACTTGATCTATCAATAATACCCAGATCCCCTATAAATTTGATCTATCAATAATACCCAGATCCCCTATAAACTTGATCTATCAATAATACCCAGATCTCCTATAAACTTGATCCCTCAATAATACCCAGATCTCCTATAAACTTGATCTATCAATAATACCCAGATCCCCTTTAAACTTGATCCATCCAGCTAATGCAGCAGACGTGTAATTATCTTCGGTTCTCTTGTGCTAGCCGAATTATCTCTCGGTTGATAATGGTAAATCCTGTTTTGAAATGTCAGCCGTTATGACGTGGCATAAATTATGGGTTTCTCCTTTAACACAATGAAATGTGTTACAAAACGCGGTGTGCATAAATGTTAAGCGTCCCACAGAGATGAATGCTGGCCATTAATTTTAGCACACATAAATTCGATATAAATGTGGTGGACGATCTGATCAGTTACCAGTGAAGCTAAAGTAGTACTCAAACCTTCTAATTCCTCAATAAAACAAAACTCTTATAATCTTTAAATAATATTTAAGCTTCTCTGAGATTTCTGAGAGATAATCATGTTGGGTTTCAGGCCACTTCAATTTGTTTATGTGTGTGTGTGTGTGTGTCTGTGTGTTTCTTGCTGCTCACAAGTTTGAATCCCCAAAAAGATCTCCGGTCTTACCAACTGTTTCCACAGCAGTCCCCCTTTACGCAACAATGCCACTGCTTATTGTATAGCGGTGTTAACGTGATCATGACATTACAATTGGAATGATATGCATGTGCATGTGCCACCAAACTACGGCCCGCGGTTCCTGTCCGGCCCGTGACGTCCATGCTGGTTTGTGGACAGTAATTGAAAAAATGCTTGATAACATATGTAACATCAGACTTTGTGATTCAATTTGCAAATAATTTTATAATTATCAAGCTAGGAGATCTTCATGCATGTGATACTTCCTAAATGCTGAATGCCCTAAATACAGCGGGGTAGTTAGGGGTGGGGTTGGTGGTCCAAATTCAAAAGTCCCCCGGGCCCCTACTTTAGTTGGCCTCCAAATTAGTGTCAGAATTTTTTTTACATAAGTTATTTCGCCCCCGCCATGTTTGCGTAGCCCCCAAGGAGGTTACGCCCCCAAACCACTACAAATTCCTAGCTTTGCCATTGCCTAAATACAATATGTTAATAATTACATTTCTGAATCCAGATTTTAATGATTATTGCATTTTTTGCTTATTTTACGCTATCCAAATACTTGTTCAGCTTATAATTATAATACCTCTTTTTAGACGCTAATTTTACATACTGACCATGGCAAAATATANTATATATATATATATATATATATATATATCTTGATGTCATCAATAGTCCATTTTCAGTTCGATTTAGGAGTAAAAAACTTCTTTCTGCGCATAAACGGACAGAAAACGAGTCCCACTGTAGGTGAGAAGGTGTTGTCATTATAAAACAAAACATCTTTCAACATAGTCAAAGTTGTTTGAAAGGTTACGAGCTAAAAGCATCAAACATGTTTTAGGAACAAAGAGAAATCTCTTCAAGAGAAAGTTTTTTGGGTTTTTTTTTTATTTAAAATTTGAATGGGTTACGCGTACAAGGTACAACATATCTGAAACGACAGAATGATGTATCGTATTTACTAACTTCACCATCGTTGTGTATAATGGAAGCAGTAAATGACTAGTATCCTAAATCAGCCTGATTGTTTTTTAATTTAAATTTTAAAACTTTATTTTATTTGTGTACGTTCAGTAGCAGCCTTTTTGGCAAGTTCTTTTTCCGGAGAAAACGAAAACTTGAAAAATCAAAAAAGCTAAAGATATGCGCGTGAAGTTAAAAAATATGTAGATATGTCTTGTTTGCTGAAATTGGTCGTTTCTTCTGAGAAATTCGTTCGTGAATACTGCTTACAATTAAGTTTAGTTATAACCTTTCCTGAAAAACTGATTATGCATACTGGTACCTTATTTAACAGCACTTATGTCATTAAGCAAAATAAAATATGTTTTAAAAAATTGAAATATGTGAGGTTAACCCATCCCAAGGGATAAATAAATTAATATCTTCTTCTTGTTGTTGTTTTACTTGTTGTTGTTTTCTAAACGATGCACTTTTTTCAGGTAAATTACACGTTCATAAAACCTTTTTTTTTACGCATCTTGTATTTTATTGATCAGTCAAAAATTCATATTTAATATGTTTTGCTGCTTTTCTGCTCTTTAACCCAACGCTACAGAAAATCATTGGCGCACATAATCTGGTTTATCTAAACTACATTAAAGGCACGTGGGAATCCTTTTAGTTGATTTCAAAATTATATGAACTCCTGTTTCACTTATTTTTACAGACCATCTGCACAGCGATTCTTTCAAAAGAAAATGTTAAAGATAAGCCGAGTGTGAATATAGACTTTATAGTTTATAGAATGGTCAAAGAAAACTTACCTTTAAATTTTAATCTTTTTTTTTTTTAAATGTGTGTACGATAAATCACCTAAAAAAAAGTATCTTTTAAAATCAAAACATAATATTCAGGGGAAAAATAGATCCATTTTCAAATGTTCGTAGCCCTTGCTCAACTTATTTAGGAAGCACTTGAAATTTGGATGAAGAAGCCCCAGTAGCCTCAAGTACACTGCTAGAATTTAAAGTTTCGTGTTTCTCACACTGCTTAGTTGCCATCTTCGCCCAAATGCAGTGGAAATCTTTTTTTTTTTTTTAATGTCCACTTTCTATAGTAAGGGTGATAAGAATGTTCAACTCCGTAGCAAGCAAGGGCAATATCAACAGCTCTTGCTTTTGTGATATGTCCTCGTGAAGTAAATTATATATTTAGTCATTTATTCCTTTTAATATAATTATGAAAACTAAAACTCTCTTTCCCCTTTCATCGAGTGTCTGTATGTGTAGATCTATGCAATTTATATTAATACACGAAAATTTAAGGAGCATTTTGAAAGGAGGGTGGGAAAAGAGAGCTTCAGTTGATTTACTTGGTGCGTCTAAAAATTAAAAAATTTCTTCTCAAAGTGTTGCGTACTCAAGTTTAGGTTTAAGAAATCATCAAGATATTTTATTTTAAACTGTAACTCAGCCCCAAATAATCTCAGGTGAAAAGCAATCAATTGATCACATTCATTTTTTTTAAAAAAACTGGTTTAAAAATGCGAGAACCCCTGATTACAAACATATACATGTATGTCTTCATCTTTTTATGATAAATGTTTCCCTGTCTCTCTTGAGAAATAGACGTTTATTTTGAAAAATCAAAGTGAGGGCAAATATTCGGTAATTCTTAACAGATTCTCTTAATGGAACTAAGTAGATCTGAAAATCTATATGCAATGTAAATTAGTTTTAAAAATACATTTTTAAATTTCCCTTAAGACAGGTGTTTTAATCAATTTCCTCTAAAATGCAACAAATATGAAAAGAACCCCCCCCCCCAAAAAA
>MUZC01000033.1:412159-476735 GCA_002072015.1 Radix auricularia | reverse complement strand
CACTCACACACACACACACACACACACACACACACACACACACACAAACACACACACACACACAAACACACACACACACACAGAGTAATCTTGTCAGGTGAGCTCACAATGTTAAAGAATAACTCCACGAGCTTCTTGTGATATCAATCACAAGCCAAATACCTGGATGCGTGGGCTAACGAAGACGGCGTGTAGCTGACAAAACTACCTGGATCTTAAGTTGTGTGTAAGGTAATCATTCTTGAGAACGTTTAGACATAACGTCAGATAAGTAGTGCTAAAAGGTATCGACATTTTATATGACATTGACCCAGTGGCGTCGCTTGGGTTGGTGTAACCCGGCGCGGTTAACTCACTGGGTTATCTTACCCCCCTCCCATTCTAATGGTTGACTTCTCTTTAAAAATAAGAAATATTATAGGCTAAAACACTAAAAAGGACAACAAAGGGGAAGGGTAAAAATATCATTAGGGCTTTCAGTCAGTTTTAGAAGGTAGAGTTTATTTTTCTGATCTTTAAAGCTTCAAGACTTTATCAAAATCAATTTCTTTGGCCACATTTCTTTTATTAGATATTTAAGCTATATCAGCACATCTTGATAGTCCCAGTATGGATCGTAACAATAATATGATAAAACTATTAAATTTGGAAAAGTTCATGCTCACAACAAGTATCACATCGTAAGAAATCACTGAATTCCTCGTAAAAAATATTTTTTTTGTTTGTTGTTTGTTTAAATCCCGTTCAGCCATGAATTTCAAAACATCAAAAACTGACCAATCTTTTTGAAAGACTTTTTGAAATCATTACCAGCTACTTTTACGTCTCCTCTAAAACTTTGATAATTCTCTTGTTTAGCTCGTGTGACTCAAAGAAAGTGTTCCATGCTTTGACCAGACACCAATAACACTTCTAGTAACACAAGCTGATTGTATAAACTTGGCTTGAACAGTCCCATGCACGCATGCTACCTCTTAGACTTCTGTCTATCTGATCTAGGGTATAGAGACTAAAATATTCAAGAAACTGCTCAATATCTAATTTTTCTCCATGCCATTTTCTTCTTAGATATTTATTTATTTTTCAACCGAAATCCAATTTTTTTTTCTTCTGAAAATTGAAATCCATTTTTCATCGCACATGTAGCCAAATGACCAGGCAAAGCATTATTCTGTATATTATTATGCTGCTGTGTTAGATTAACTTTCCTAGCTACATCAGTTCTAAATTATTGTTAGCAGGTAAAACATGAAAACAACAGGCAGCATACTGAACACATTCCTTTGTGCCCCTGTGTTCAAATCCTCAAGAGGATCACTGAAAGATTCAAATCGACGCCACAAGTTCAACCCACTTGTCTTTCTTTAGTTTATCAGCAGTATGATGAGCGTTGTAGTGGAGTTGCAGCAACCTTTTCCAAGAACCTTACCTTCAAGTTTATTCAATTAAAAAACGTCATCGAAAGTTTGGTGCATGAAGGGTGAAACTTTTATGATTATTAACATATCGACAAATGGAGTACAGGTAGTCTCTCATTATTTCCACGGGTTCTAGTTATTATAGCGGAATAATCGTAAACTTGAGCTGTGCACTACGTTATATGTAGAGTCTCCTAACACATCTGATGACGTCACACATAAGATCACCTCACACATCTGATGACGTCACACATAAGATCACCTCACACATCTGATGACTTCACTAATAAGATCACCTCAAACATCTGATGACTTCACTAATAAGATCACCTCACACATCTGATGACTTCACACATAAGATCACCTCACACATCTGATGACTTCACACATAAGATCACCTCAAACATCTGATGACTTCACTAATAAGAACACCTCACACATCTGGTGACTTCACTAATAAGATCACCTCACACATCTGATGACTTCACTAATAAGATCACCTCACACATCTGATGACGTCACACATAAGATCACCTCACACATCTGATGACTTCACAAATAATATCACCTCAAACATCTGATGACTTCACTAATAAGATCACCTCACACATCTGATGACTTCACTAATAAGATCACCTCAAACATCTGATGACGTCACACATAAGATCACCTCACACATCTGATGACTTCACACATAAGATCACCTCACACATCTGATGACTTCACTAATAAGATCACCTCACATAACTAATGAATACACATAAAAGATCACCTCACACATCTGATGATTTCAAACATCTGGTTATAATAGAATACGTTACCAAAATAAATATCAAAACACCTCTTGCCCTCAAATTTATATACACGAAAAGGGAAAAGTTTCTCTTCCTCATCATTTACTGTAAGTTTTTTTTTCTTTTGATTTTCTGGTAAAAAGCAATGTGTGGATGCCTTACTGTAGGCTCAGCTACAGTAGAGTCACTATTGTAAACTGGTTTATATATGTAGCCACGTGGTTAATGGCAATGCACAGTATATATACATATATAAAAATCAAAGTATGTATGTATGTATGTATGTATGTATATTTATATGTATGCATGTGCTAGTGGTCCCGTGGTGGACAAAAGAAACGCTTCAAAGACACCATGAAAGCATCTCTGAAAGCTTTTGCTGTCAACCAAGACATGTGGGAAGAAGCTGCAATGGACCGGTCCACCTGGCGCCAATCCATCCACGAAGGTGCCAGGACATGCGAGGCAAACAGGATCAACGCCGCAGATAAGAAGGGGCAAGCCCGAAAGGCCCGTGCTGTCAACCCTCCAGGAGACAACCCACTTGTCCCATGTCCTTTCTTCCCGAACCTTCCGTGCCAGAATCGGTCTCGTCAGCCATCTGCGCACACATAGACAAAACCAGTGACAGCAACCCTCGGTGACTAGTGGTCCTCGTCGACTCGACGGACGAACAACAATGTATGTGTGTATGTTTGTTTGTCCTTTATAATTGACTAAACCATTCATCCGATCATGATGGAAACTTTAGGAAATCTTTGAGTATGCTTCCGACAGTGGCGTAGCTAGAGCTTTTGCCGCCTGGGGGGGGGGTCTCCAATACGCCGCCCTTTTAGGGGACGCCCATTAATGACATTACGCACCGGGGAGGGGGGTGGGGAGTCACACATTTGATGTCATTCAAAACGTGCAACTTTAAATAAAAGCTACACGGAAATATGTGATTACCCAAACTTTATTCAATGACGATTTACGTGGTTTCACACGTGTTACGATGTTAGAGTGCAGCCTTAAACTAAAAACATATTTAAATGACCAAACAAAAAAATAATTTTAAACACGCTCATTTTCAAATACAAAATACCGCTTGTATTAGGTGACATTGATGAATGGGTCTAAGTTTTCGTTTCGTGACGCCGTATGACGAGGGGGGCAGGGGTGAAAAATCAGCCGAAATCACGTGACGTTATTTATGGACGGCCTCTTAATTAAGTGAATCATATGATGGTTTTTTATAAATTAATTAGCATGAATAAATAATTGTAATTCAAACAAAGTACATTGTAAAAGGTGGGGAACAATTTTACTATTGCATGCCCTCTTTATGTAATAAAGCAGTAATAAAAGAGGCCGCATAAGATGATAAACCTATAAATACACATTTTAAAAATACAAGATAATTGTTTTGAAGGCCACAAGAAAGTTTTATTGTCATAGGTCCCCCCCCCCCACCTTAAATGAGACAAAAGATATTCCAAATTCGCACCCAAAAACATTAACAATTAATAAGCTTTTATTTTTATTCTTATATGATTTTTTAATAAAAAAAGAAATTGTCTACATCAGTATGTAAACATATTTTTAGCGCATTTTCGAGAAGTTGAATGCGCTATTGCACCCGTTTTGTCCGTCCGTCTGTCATCACCCTAGATCTCAGCAACCATAAGTCCTAGACCCATGATGTATATATGTTTTTTGTATGTCCTGACCTGCCATTTGTGCATCAACACTCAGTTACTCGATCCGTTAAAAAACCCCGTTAAAACTATCAAAAAACATTGCGAATCGAGAGATAACACTGGCGCAGGCAACGGCCGCCATTGCCGGAAGTCGAATACATCGTTTTTCAAGCATTGAAGAGTTAAAGTTATTGGTTAGTGGTGGGAAAGCGTGCAAAAGAATTATTTTTTTTTGTTGACGTCATTAGAATATGTGTAAAAGTTTAGAGAGTTTTACGTCATCATTTGTGGTGACTTCAATCAAGATCTTAGCGGCCCAGGGGCAGAAATTGAAAACTTTTTCGAAACATGCTTCAACATTCAACTACTTTCAACAAGATTGGCAACCACGATCTATCAAACAACAATTGATGGAGTATTTGGGCGATTAGCTGATTACAATTTAGAATGTTTCATTTATGAGTCCTATTTCAGTGACCACAAACCACTTGTAGTTAGATTAAAGAGAAAATAAAAAATTTTAAAATGTAAAGAAATGACTTTTAGATAAATTTTTTTCAGGTATATTCATTACACAAGAAAATTCATAAAAATATGTCTAAAATCTAAACACAATTACTGATAACTACATAATGCTGATATCTAACATAAGTACTGATACATAATACGAAAATGCGCTAACACGTCCTGAGTCCAAAAAGGGACCAGGCTTAACATGATTTTTTTATTACTTATAAATTTACTTACACACCTAACTTTCATAGTCGAAAAATCGTTTACTATGTTATCAAAATTTATATTATTTGTAATATCATGTTCTATGGACAATATTGCAAGAATTTTGTAGTCTTAAATCACTTATTGTGGGACTAAAATATTTTTTTCAACTTCAGTTTGGAGAAGGTTCTTTCACAACTAGATACACTAAAAGCAATTGTTGAAAAAGATCTTAGCAAAATTATAATGTTGGATAAAGATTTTTTTCCTATATTTACTGTTAAATATATTTTAATAGATCAAGGGGAAATTTCCCCTCTTCTTTTAACATAATGTCTCTTCTTGTAGTGTAGGTAAAACCAGGGTTGGGTCTTAGGCTCCTGCAATCTATGCGGTCGCAGTGGGCCCAGTGCTTTCATAGGCACAACCTATCTTAATTTTCACTTATTATCCTTATTGATACATTATCCCTACGCAAACTGGGGCCCACGCAATCAGTTTCGCATACTAAGCTGTATAGGGGCCCACAATAGCTAAGACCGGCCCCGTGTACTGCCATAAAAACCTGAATCCTTTCTCTTTCAATCTCAAACATTTATTTATCAATGTAAATAAATAAATTTAATTGATGTTCAAATTCTTCATTTATTATCCTAGATTGTATAGTATTATACACGAATATTTTCTTGCAAAGACATGTAACTCAGCATCTCGTTCTTTTATTTTCTTTTATAATTATATCTATGGATAAAAACATTTCTCGTACTTCTTGCTCTAAAGATAGAACCACGTCTTCTGAATTTTCCCCACTCATATTTTGTCTATTTCTAATAACTTGGTATCTAGTCGATATTTCCAACTTTTGTAACAGCGTTCTGTATTAGCATATATCTTTGTTTCATCAAATGGGTTAGCATTAATTTAAAAAAGAGGGGTTCCCATAAATTGAGACACCATAGAAAAGTAACAGATTGCCATGAACTGAGTAAAATACCAGCATCTGAGCTCGTTTCACTGGTTACCTTACATGTAAATTCTTCAATACGCTTGAAATTTTTAAGTATGCCTTTTTCGTAATTATTTATTTTATTGTGGTGTTTATCAACGAAGAAATGAATAATCGTTCATTTTTAATAAATAACCGCATAATAATGAAAAATACAAGCTATATGTGTTACTTTAATGCAATAAAAACAAAGTAAATTTAATTTTTAATTAGTTACCTTAAAATAATTTTATAAAACCTGAAACAGTAATATAATTTAGTACTTGCAATTTAAACACAATATTTGAACCACTATGGCATGTAGGTACTTGTTAACGCATCATTCTGCCAATGTCGAAATTCCACGCTAAAACTGTCGTGCGATATTAATACAACATATATTCGGACCATCGGTGATGTGTTGTTTTTTATGCAGTTTTCTTATAAAAGCGCCATCTGTGACGTATACCGCTTAATTTTGCAAACAAATAGTTACCTTATTTTTAGCGATTTGAAATTTTTAAACTGTTCTGCGTTAGTTATAACAACCACTATGTAATCAAACAAATGTTGCACGAATCCGTTAATTTAAACTCAAAATTGAGATTCTTTTTCTTTCCCTATAAGTTCCCCCTTCAAAAGAAAAAGGGCAGTTTTCGGAAATGGCTGGGTTTATTTTTCAAATGCCCACAGATGCCGCCCTTTGAATGAGTGCCACCCGGGGCGGACCAGCCCCCCCCTTTAGCTACGCTACTGGCAAGACACAAATCCAATCAAATAATTATATCAAACTTAAAACATGTATCATTTATCAAATAGATTTCTGCTAAAAAATAAATTTTTAAAAATCCATGTTGTTTTGACTTAAAATACATTCACATAATACTATTTGCATTATTTTTACACACGCATTATGATTCTAAAATTCACCAGTTGCATTTGGGGGGGGGGGGGCTTACGCCATTCCCACAGATCCCTTACTCATGTGGTAATGTTGGAAGGTTCTCGAGCCTTCGAGGGGGGGTGAAACACACAAATAAACTTGAATATTGTTGGATAACGGGCAAAAAAGTTCGGTGACTTCTGTCGTAAGAGAACCAAACGGAGCGGCGGCTACAGCACACATGCTTTGATGTCAACATCATAACAAGCTGTGTAGCAATTTCATACTTTCTCTAATGGGTTCTCAAATTTAAGTACACGTATTATAATTAGATTTAATTTTGATTTCTTGATAACTTATGTCAACCAAAGTCTGATGGCCTAACGACCGCACTTTGAGAAGCATTGATGGTTTTTAAAAGAAAAATAAAGTTATAAAATAAACTTGAAACCACCAAATATTTCAGTGGAAGTTTTTATTTAAAGTTACCCATTTGATGTGACGTCACATTTCTTCAACCCCCCCTCGTCACACATCGTCACAAAATTGTGACCCCCATCCCCCCTAGGTTCGTGACGTTATTTTTGGACGACCCCAAAGATAAAAAATAAAAAAATTTAAATGAAGAAACTATATCAAAATACGTAAATGGTTTCATAATTTCAAATTATCAAACTCTATTTTTAGTCTTTAATATTAATGTTACAGAGCTGAAAAACATAGGATCTGAAGCAGGGCCGGTCTTGGGTCACTGCAAGCTATGCCGCTCTTTCATAGGCCCCACCTATTTCAATTTTCACTTAATATCCAAATTTATTCCTTATCCCAACCCAAAATAGGTCCGTGAAATCCGTTTCGCATACAAAGCCGCGCATATGCTTAGACCGACCCTGGTCTGAAGTTCTGTACAAACATGACACTAATATGCTGATACATATAATATGATAGAGTTATGATGTTATATGTAAATAATCTACTGAGGGAAAAAACATTGATGGCACAACTAAATGGTTTATTCTTCCAACGCATTATTATCTTAAAATTAAATATAATGTATTTTGTTTTGTGTCATGAACAAAATAATGAAGAAACTATCTCAAACATTTTTAATTCAATCCAGGAAATCTTGCAATCTAGATGCATCTAGCTAAGTTCAATCGAAAAATCTAAAAATCCGATAGCTGACATGCATAGTTTTGTCACGGAGTAAGTTATCGAACCTGATTACAGGGAGAGCACTTTAATCAAGATCGATAATTCACTCGATAACTTCTTTATCAAATAAAAAAAATCGTCAATCCTCCGAGATCCAGTCCACCATTATTTTGCCTTAATACTTAATAAGAGGACGAAAGGTAGAATAAAGTAAATTACATATTGATAGAATACAAGACACTTTATAAAAGCTTTTTATTGTTTTAAAACTATTTAAAGAATTTGTTAGTATTTGGAATATTGTTGTACAGAAGAACTCATATCGTTGATTCCATTGACTTTATTGTCGATGCGGCAGTGGCAACGCCCTGGGTGACACCATCACAAGTCTAAAATTTTACAGTGTTCAATTTTGTGTCAGAAAAAAAGAAGACACATTTCTTTCAACTAGATAGATAATTAAGAAATAATATATAATATTAATAATTTATAAAAAAAATACCTAGTTATCATTCCGCTGCAAAAACGCCTCTGCTATATTTAATCCCGGCTGCAAACTCCCCCTCCTAACATTAATCCCGGCTGCAAACTCCCCCTCCTAACATTATTTCCGGCTGCAAACTCCCTCCTACCATTAATCACGGATGCAAACTCCCCGTACTACTTAATCCCGGCTGCAAACTCTCACTTCTACCATTAATCCCGGCTGCGGGCTCACCCTCCAATCTTTAATCCGGCTGCAAACCCTCCGTCCTACAATTGATCGCGGCTGCAAACCATCCCTTCTACCATTAATTTCCAACTGCAGACCACCTGTTCCAATTGCGTTCTGTCTAAGACCATTTATTTTAATCATCTAGTTTCCTATATATTGTATCCTAAACCTAAGATAGACACCGTTTATAATGATCATTTTAATCGTAGCTAAACATATAAACCTTTGAAAGGTTAGTACCCTGTTTTGAACCACTGACAACTTCTTACGTTCATAGTCCCAGCATCTTGACCACTCAGCCAGCACTTCACGATAGTAACTATAAATTCCAGACTTAAAATACTTGATATCCACATGTTCATTTTATTATTGTTTAGTTTTATGGTTTTAATTACTACGATATTTCCTTGCTATTTGTTGATTAAATTTTTCATTGTCTGACAGGTTTATTATTTTTTAAAATTATATTTATTGTACGAAGATAACTCCAAAATTGTTGAATAGAAAATTATTTCCGGAAAAATAGGTCTTCTGCTGATGTCAACATTGTTATCATGGACACGGGACACTACTAGGAATAACAGGGCTCTAAATGGTAAGGTCAGTTATAAGTCCGGCTTTAGAATCGTGATAAAATCAAAAGTTTTTTAACCCCATAAATCAATTATTTTATTTTATTTATTTATTGTCATAGCTCAGTTAATAGCTTTACTTGTTCTTTGACTATTATTTGTGTTGACCAAAGCAATAAACATTTTTTCCCTCCAACTCCATACTGTCCATAGCTTTCTAGTCCCTTATCTATCATTTAATACTATTATCTAAGGTTGCCTTTTTGTAAATCTTTCTTAGGTGTTCATGACTTTGTTTAACAATGTTGTGAGGATTCATATTCATTGTTTTTATTTTTAGCTATAGAAATTGATTGTAATTGTAATAGTAAGGAATTTGATTGATTGATTTAGTTTCACTGTGACATAATGTGTTATATTGAATAATTCATTGAATATATATATATATGTACTTATAATAATTTGTGAAAAGGAAACGATGTAAATAAGAAATGTATGCACTGTGACTGTGTTAAGATTAAGGCTAATGGTGACACTATTATTTTTATGCAGAGAGGCACCTTTGTGAACTTTTAAAGGTTACTTTTCATTGGTAGTGGCAGCATCAATATAAATATTATCATGACTCAACCTGGGTAAAAAGAATATGAAAGTATTGATATGTTTATTATGCCAACCCCGTAGCGCAGCACGGCAGCACAGGTATTGCACTTGTAAAATTATAATTTTTACTGGCCCTTCAATTTTAATAGGTTTAACTTGCTATTTTAATGTCTGCATGTTAGCGTCAAATCTTGCAATTATATAAGTTACTTTGATGCACTTTGCATTACTCGATTGAGATGAAATTTGGAAGACACCTGTATATCCGCTGACAATAAAATACTCCAACATGTCATTAAAATTGCTCAGACGTCTCTCAAGTTATTTGATTTTTCGTGTGTAATTTTTGTCGTGGTTACTTTGTAACTAGTAAATTAATATTAACTACCGATACTTGCTTCGTAGCGAAATAATACATTTTTAAACAATTGTATTTTGAAGATTGAGCTCTCATTACAAATTGTAATTTTTAAAAATTAAAAATTGGTAAGTATAAGTATTTTTTTAAAAGGAGCCTTCCTCCATAAATAGCGTCACGCTAATTTTTACCAATTTTTAACCTTCCTCCCTTCTGCGTCACACGTCGTCCAAAAAAAATTAGACCTCCCCTCCAATATGACGTTACACTTACTCTGGTGTGCGCCCCCCACCCCAAATCAATAAGTCTCTTTTTTATTTGCAAATCAGCATTTTTTTGTAACACTTGTTCGTTATTTAAGTATGTATTTAGTGTAAGGCTACACTCTAATATCGTAACAAGCGTGAAACTATGTATAAAGTCATTAAATAAAGTGTACGCAATTAAATATTTAGTGTAACTTTAAAATTGCGCTGCGACGTCACAGTTCTTAAAACACCCTTCCCCCGCCCCATCACAAATGTGGGACCTTCTTCCCCTCCCCCTTTTTAGAAGCGTGAGTCAATTATGGGCGGGACACATTAAATTTTCACAAGAATAAAATAATGAAAAAGAAAAAATATGTTGGATTTTGAAGCCGTCCATAAAGTACGTTACGCTATCTTTGACCCTCCCCTTATCACAAATTTCACCTTCCCCATCCCAACTAAGTACGTCTCGCTTTCGAACATTTTTTTAAATTACCAGAATAATTAAAATTTAAAATAAAACACCGTGACGTCACACATGGCCGGACACCAAATGCCACTATCACAAACTGCCACACTTTCTTACACTCCCTCTAGAGTGGGAGGTACATTTATGGACGGACCAATTTTAGTGCATTGAATTAAAGCGTGTGTTTAAAAACATGTTTTTATTCACTTATATGTAGGGGAAATTGTGGTAAAATGGGGTACTTAAGAATGAAACCCTATTAAAGTAACAATATTAAATGAAATGATTAAAATTAAATGTTGAGACATCAAAATACAACATAGACAACATTGTAACAAATCAACAAGTCAAATGGATGTAAATTTATTGATTTATTGAATTTTTTAAAAAAATAACATAAAAACACCATTTTACCCCAAGCATGGGGCAAAACGGGGTCAAAGGAAAAACTTTTTTTAAACAAATGATTTATCACTGCTAGTTTATAGCTCGCGCAAAAAGTCAGGTTTTTTGTTTATTTCATCAATGCCTGCACAAAGGCCCATCTTTTGCACTCAGTACATAAGACCCAACTCTCTGTGCTACTGGAGTAAAGCTCCTCACAATAGAGGCATGCTGTGTCTTCATTTCATTTATTGACAGATTTCGTTTGCCTTGGATTCTTTTTTTCTTTTACTTTCATTAAAGATTTTTTATAAGGCGAAGAAGTCAAAATAGCCGTTTTTCCTATTTGTTTGGAAACACGTTTTCTTTTAGCTTGTTTTGGGATGGGCAGCAAATGACGAGGCGAGATTGCAAAACTTGAAAGTTCAGTGGTTGATGTGCTACATGAAGTTGAATGTTCAGTGGTGGATGTGCTACATGAAGTTGAATGTTCAGTGGTGGATGTGCTACAAGAACATGAAGTTGAAGCAGTGGCGTAGCTAGAGCTTTTGCCGCCCATGCGGTCTCCAATATGCCGCCCTTTTAGGGGTTGCCCATTAATGACGTCACGCATCGGGAGAGGGGGGAAGTCACACATTTGACGTTTTTCAAAACGCGCTACTTAAAAAAAGTTCCACTTAAATATATGATTACCGACACTTTATTCAATGACATTTTACGTGGTTTTAAACGTGTTACGATATTAGAGTTCAGCTTTAAACTAAAACATATTTAAATGATCACACAAGAAAAATGATTTTAAACGTGCTCATTTTTAAATAGACAATAGTGATTGTATGGGGGAGGGGGGATCTTTGTTACGTCACAATGAGGAAAGTGTCTATGTTTTCGTTTCGTTACGCCGCGTGACGAGGGGGCAGGGGGTGAAAAATCAGCCGAAATCACGTGACGTCATTTATGGACGGCCTCTTGAGTCAATCATATTATGGTTTTTATAAATTAATAAACATGAATAAATAATTGTAATTGAAACGAAGTACATTGTAAAAGGTGGGGAACCATTTTACCATTACATGCCCTATTTATGTAAGCAGTAATAAAAGACGCCACATAAGCTGACATACCTATAAATACACATTATCAAAATACAAGATAATTGTTTTGAATGCCATAAGAACTTTATAGGGGTCGCAGATATTCCAAATTTAAACCCAAAAAAACATTAACAATTAATGTGCTTTTCTAAAATTTATAAATATATGATTTTTTTAAATATAAACAAGAAATGGTATACATCAGTATGTAAACATATATTTTATTATTTATACATTTACTTACTATTACCCAACTTTCTTAGTAGAAAAATTGTGTATTACGAAATCAAAATTTAAATTGTTTGTAATATCTTGCTCTGTGGACAATATTGCAAGATTTTGTAGTCTTAAGTCACTTATTGTGGCGCAAATATATTTTTCTTTTCAACTTCAGTTTTGAGAAGCTCCTTTCACATCTAGATACACTGATAGCTATCGAATTTTTTTAAAGCAAAATTACAATGTTGGATACATAATTTTCCAATCTACCTATACTTTTGAATATATTTTAATAGACCCCGTTTTTCTAACATAATGCCTCTTCTTGTGGTGTAGAGTGTAGGTACTTCCAGGGCTGGTCTCAGGCTTCTGCAACCTATGCGGTCGCAGTGGGCCCCGCGCTTTCATAGGCCCAACCTATTTTAATTTTTACTTATTTTCCCTATTAATACCTTATCCCTACCCAAACCGGGTCCCACCCAATCCTTTTCGCATACTAAGCTGCATAGGGCCCCGCAATGGCTAAGACGGCCCGTGTTCTGCCATAAAAACCTGGATCCTTTCTCTTTCAATCTCGAACAATTCTTTATCAATTTAAATAAAGAAATTTATTTGGTGTTCAAATTCTTCTTTGAATAGACTAGATGGTATTATTCTATACACGAATATTTTCTTGCAAGGACATGTAATTCATCACCGCGTTCTTTTATTTTCTTTATAATTATTACATCTATTGATAAAAACATTTCTCGTTGTACTACTTGCTCTAAAGATAGAACCATGTACCATGTCTTCTGAATTTTCCCCACTCATATTTTGTCTATTTCTAACTGGGTGTTCAGTTACAATCCCCAACTCTCTGTAACAGCGCTCTGTAATAGCACTTTTTTTTTTCTCCATGAAATGGGTTTGCATAGTTTTCATTAATTTAAAAAAGACGGGTTCCCATAAATTGAGATACCATAGAAAAGAAAACGATTGCATTGAACTGAGTAAAAATCCCAGCATCAGTTGTCGTTTTACTAGTTACTTCAGATGTCAATTTTTCAAAGACGCTTGAAATTTTTAAGTATGTCTTTTTGGAATTATTTATGTTATTTGGTTTTTATTAACGGAGAAATAAATAACCGTTAATTTTAAATGAATAACATTATTTTAATGAAAAACACAAGCTATGTGTACTACTTTAATGCAATAAAAACAAAATAAATTTAATTTTTAATAAGTTACCTTACAATAATTTTATGAAACCTGAAACAGTAATATAATTTAATACTTGCAAGTTAAACACAATATTCGAACCACCATGTCATGTAGGTACTTGTTAGCGCATCATTCTGCGAATGTCGAAATTCACACGCAAAAACTGTCGTGGTGATATTAATATTACATATTTTCGTACCGGTGATGTGTTGTTGTTTTCTGTGCAGTTTTCTTATAAAAGTGCCATCTGTGACGTATACCACTAAATTTTCCAAACAAATCATTACCTAATTTGAGTGATTTTAAATTTTTAAACGGTTTTGCTTTAGTTACAACAACCATTATGTAATAAAACAAATGTTGCACGAATCCGTTAATTAAAACCCAAAATTAAGATTCATTTTGTTTCACCATGGTTTCCCCCCTTCAGAAGAAAAGGGGCGGTTTTCGAAAATGGCCATTTTTAGCGCATTTTCGAGAAGACGAATGCGCTATTGCACCCGTTTTGTACGTCTGTCCGTCTGTCATCACCCTAGATCTCAGCAACCATAAGTCCTAGACCCATGATGTATATATGTTTTTTGTATGTCCTGACCTGCCATTTGTGCATCAACACTCAGTTACTCGATCCGTTAAAAAACCCCGTTAAAACTACCAAAAACATTGCGAATCGAGAGATAACACTGGCGCAGGCAACGGCCGCCATTGCCGGAAGTCGAATACATCGTTTTTCAAGCATTGAAGAGTTTTTACTTTCTGTTTTTTGTTGTTGACGTCATTAGAATATGTGTAAAAGTTTAGAGAGTTTTACGTCATCATTTGTGGTGACTTCAATCAAGATCTTAGCGGCCCAGGGGCAGAAATTGAAAACTTTTTCGAAACAAACTTCAACATTCAACTACTTTCAACAAGATTGGCAACCACGATCTATCAAACAACAATTGATGGAGTATTTGGGCGATTAGCTGATTACAATTTAGAATGTTTCATTTATGAGTCCTATTTCAGTGACCACAAACCACTTGTAGTTAGATTAAAGAGAAAATTTAAAAAAATTAAATGTAAAGAAATGACTTTTAAATTAAAAAAATTTCAAGTATATTCATTACACAAGAAAATTCATAAAAATATGTCTAAAATCTAGACACAATTACTGATAACTACATAATGCTGATATCTAACATAAGTACTGATACATAATACGAAAATGCGCTAACACGTCCTGAGTCCAAAAAGGGACCAGGCTTAACATGATTTTTTTTATAATGCCCATAAGTGTCGCCCTTTGAATGAGTGCCGCCCGGGGCGGACCGCCCCACCGCCCCCCCCCAGCTACGCCACTGGCTTCCGAGATGGTTTGTTTGAAACACATTTTGAACATTAACACTCATGGCGGCCCGGGGGCACTACATGGGTTGTTTTATTTTTGTTTTTTTGTGTTTTTTTATGAGCTATATTAAAAATAGTTTAAGCTTTAGCTACTTGGAAAATGAATGTATCTTGACCAAACTTGGTAAATACATACTTTATAGCCCATATTAAAATACCATACTGCATTCAACCCCTAATGTCCATTCCTTCGGTGCCGGGGGCCCAAAATCTTTATTTTCGTAAGTATCACTTACATGTTAAGACTGTTAAGAAATAAAACTGATAAACCATGTTAGGTGAGATGCTGTTATGGCTATCTAACAAATGCAGCCCATCGTCCCGGTAACAAAAACACTTCCGTGTCCATGTTTTATTCATGGTAAGACAACAGATAAAACCCATCAGTTATGAGCAATATACGCTAGCACAACTACTAATAGTTTATATCAACATATTTGAAGTTATTTTGTTTTTTTTCTGCCACATAATCAGTACCTCCCATATGACTGCTTTGTTTTTAATCAACTCTTAACACGCGCGGACGTGCAAGCAGAATCAATATCTCGTCTGGCTGCAGACTTTGGAAGGCAGCATCATCGCTGTCGATGGCAGACGTATTAGATGACGCGTCTGCTCCTGACAATAAAGTAATCTTCTGACTATTTTCTTACCCCTTTTCACTTATTATTATGCAACACTGCAAGACTTGTTTTTGCTCCACTGTACCTTGGTGACTGAGGACATATGCCCCCCCCCCCCCCCCCCCCCCTCAGTCTCTGAAATCTTCTATTTTAAAATCACATTAGGTTGGGTTTTTTTTAAATCCCTGAAACATATTTAGATACAATCTCTAGAGCAGGGGTGCGCAACCTTTGGGCCATTGACGGCCACATAATAAAAAAATTACTTTTGCTACAGCCGACAAAAAATTTTCACTGCAAAAAGGAAAATGAAGCTTCACACAAGTAAGTGCTTCCAAACAGCACTAGAGTGTTTCTTGCTATTTCGCGAAGCTTGTGATATTCCACAGCTACTTTTCATGTCTCAAGTGGGTCGTTTTTGTCCTCGAATTTCTTCAAACGTTGCGCTTTATTTTTATTTTTTTTTTCGATCAGTTCATTTTGGACATACAAACAAATGTGTAGACGCAAAGAGTCTCATATTTTCTGAGACCTTGTCAAAATCCTGAAAACTTTATGCGAATTCCAACAACGCTTCGAGGATGCCTGAAAAGGAAGTAGCCGAAATTGTATCTTTTCTTATTTCATGGCTCTCGATTAGAGCGGTGAGTTGTGGGAAATGATAGAGACAATGGGTATTTGTGTGCACTATAGCAGCTACTAAAGTTGACCTACGTGTTACACGGTTACACAGAGCGAGCACAATGCATTGAATGTGCGCATCACACGGTTTAGACGCGCTTCAATATTAGGCTGCTAAACTTTATGGCCTGCCCTCATTAGCTACAATGTATATGAGCGCCAAACACTGCAGCTAACGCTACAGCTGCCAGAGTCGAAATTTGTTTCACAGTAACAAGGGCTTAAGAGTGTAAACGAATATTCGATATTTGATTTACAACTTTACATAATATATTGTCAAATTACAAATAGTTGACGGCTGCAGGTTATTATAACTTCTATAACTTTATAGATTTCCACGGCCGCACTTTTCGCGTCCACAGGTTGCGCACCCCTGCTCTAGAGAGTTTTTCCTATCTTTAAAAAGATTCATCTTTGTTAATCCACATCATGCCATGTTTTGCATTGACAGGATCAAAGTTATATTCAGAAAACCTGTCTAAGAGATGTTTCCTATTTTTCTAACCTCTGTGCGTCATAAACAATATTTTTGGCAACATATGCTATGTGTGGCAATTTTTTTTAAGTCAAAAAAATATCATTACTTGCACACCTTAAACATTCAGAAACTAAAGTGGGTATTGTGCCTGTAACATTAAAAACAACGATTATGATAAAAAGCTTTTTTCCTCATTTTGCATAATTTAGAACCGTTGTTGTGTCAACATATTTAGTAGTTTCTGCATTATTTTACAGCTGGTTGGGTGTCAAAAGAGAGCGCTAAGAATTTTTGCTACATTATTTCTTACATGTCTACTAATAAGTTTATCTCTAACATCTGTCTGCACGGCCATCATTGAGATAAGCTCAATCCTTCACTATATCTAACAGTTGAGTTAGTGCAACGAAAATTCTTAGTCCTCGCCTTGGTTCTCTCTCTCTCTCTCTCTGTCTCTCTCTTTCTCTCTCTCTGTCTCTCTCCTTCTTTCTCTCTCTGTCTCTCTTTCTTCGTCTCTCTCTCTGTCTCTCTCTATCTGTCTCTCTGTCTCTCTCTCTTTGTCTCTTTCTGTCTCTCTCTGTCTCTCTCTCTTTCTCTCTCTGTCTCTCTTTCTTCGTCTCTCTCTCTGTCTCTCTCTATCTGTCTCTCTGTCTCTCTCTCTCTTTGTCTCTCTCCCCGTCTCTCTCTGTCTCTCTCTCTGTCTCTCTCTCTGTCTCTCTCTCTGTCTCTCTCTCTTTCTCTCTCTGTCTCTCTCTCTCTGTCTCTCTCTCTGTCTCTCTCTCTGTCCCTCTCTCTTTCTCTCTCTGTCTCTCTCTATCTGTCTCTCTGTCTCTCGTTCTCTTTGTCTCTTTCTGTCTCTCTCTGTCTCTCTCTCTGTCTCTCTCTGTCTCTCTCTCTTTCTCTCTCTGTCTCTCTTTCTTCGTCTCTCTCTCTGTCTCTCTCTATCTGTCTCTCTCTCTCTTTGTCTCTCTCTGTCTCTCTCTCTGTCTCTTTCTCTGTCTCTCTCTCTTTCTCTCTCTGTCTCTCTTTCTTCGTCTCTCTCTCTGTCTCTCTCTATCTGTCTCTCTGTCTCTCTCTCTTTGTCTCTTTCTGTCTCTCTCTGTGTCTCTCTCTTTCTCTCTCTGTCTGTCTTTCTTCGTCTCTCTCTCTGTCTCTCTCTATCTGTCTCTCTGTCTCTCTCTCTCTCTCTTTGTCTCTCTCTTTCTCTCTCTGTCTCTCTCTATCTGTCTCTCTCTGTGTCTCTCTCTCCCTCTTTCTCTCTCTGTCTCTCTTTCTTCGTCTCTCTCTGTCTCTCTCTATCTGTCTCTCTGTCTCTCTCTCTCTTTGTCTCTCTCCCTGTCTCTCTCTGTCTCTCTCTCTGTCTCTCTCTCTGTCTCTCTTTCTTCGTCTCTCCCTGTCTCTCTCTGTCTCTCTCTCTGTCTCTCTCTCCCTCTTTCTCTCTCTGTCTCTCTTTCTTCGTCTCTCTCTGTCTCTCTCTATCTGTCTCTCTGTCTCTCTCTCTTTGTCTCTCTCCCTGTGTCTCTCTGTCTCTCTCTGTCTCTCTCTCTCTGTCTCTCTCTCTCTGTCTCTCTCTCTCTCTTTCTCTCTCTGTCTCTCTTTCTTCGTCTCTCTCTCTGTCTCTCTCTATCTGTCTCTCTGTCTCTCTCTCTCTTTGTCTATCTCCCTGTCTCTCTCTGTCTGTCTCTCTCTCTCTCTCTCTTTGTCTCTCTCTCACTCTCGTCTTGATTACTCTAATTATATTCTTTCAGCTTCAACAAAACAATACATCGAAGAACTAGAAAAAGTTTTTAATTCAACTGCCTGTTTAGTTCCTAAAGTTAAAAAAAAAATCGCCACGATCACGTCATTCTATTACTTTATTCGCCTCATAGACACCCTATATACCATATCATTGATTACAAACTTTCCATTCTCTGACATAACACGAATGATCTTCTTTCTACCTACTCGCCCTCTCGTCAGCTAAGCTCTTCTGCAGGCACACGTATTCTTTCTGTTCCTTAAAACATGCACTAAAACGTTTGGCGAAATAGGTCTTTGACTATTTGTTCCCCCAAAACAACGGAATTATCTCCCTTTGTACTATGGTAATATTCCTGCGACAAAGGTATATAAAAGTGTACTCAGTAGTAATCAGTACAAATCTTATTTGCAGCCTTGACCATTTTTTTTCGTGGTTAAGTTCCTATGTTTGAAATTCTGCTGTTTAATTTTTAAAAATTTAGTATGGGCATAGCGAGTGACCAACACAATTTTGACAAATTATACAGCAAATAACTTAGTTGAGCTATCTAAAAACATTTAAACAGCCGAATTTTTAATAATTATCCTCTTTTCTATTGCACTGATGCCCATTCCAATCCAACTCTCAAATCGTGTTTAACAAAAACGATATGGAGACAAAAAAATCATGTTAAGCCTGGTCCCTATTGGAATTCAGGACGTGTTAGCGCATTTTCGTATTATGTATCAGTACTTATGTTAGATAGCAGCATTATGTAGTTATCAGTAATTGTGTTTAGATTTTAGACATATTTTTATGAATTTTCTTGTGTAATGAATATACCTGACATTTTTTTTATTTAAAAGTCATTTCTTTACATTTAACTTTTTTTTATTTTCTCTTTAATCTAACTACAAGTCACCACAAATGATGACGTAAAACTCTCTAAACTTTTACACATATTCTAATGACGTCAACTAAAAAAAAAACTATTTCTTTTGCACGCTTTCGCACCAATCTTGAATGCTTGAAAAACTATGTATTCGACTTCCGGCAATGGCGGCCGTTCCCTGCGCTAGTGTTACCTCTCGATTCGAAATATTTTTTGGTAGTTTTAACGGGGTTTTTTAACGGATCGAGTAACTGAGTGTTGATGCACAAATGGCAGGTCAGGACATACAAAAAACATATATACCTCATGGGTCTAGGACTTATGGATGCTGAGATCAAGGGTGATGACAGACGGACGGACGGACAAAGCGGGTGCAATAGCGCATTCGACTTCTCGAAAATGCGCTAAAAATTACCAATTAACAGTTTGTTTAACTAACATAGTAGTGGAGTAATTGAATGGTAATAAAGTTGAGTAATTATTGTTTAAACAGTATCGTCAGTTCAGTTACATCACCATAGGAAAAATGTCTTTTCAGACTCCTTTTTAAAGAACTGATTAGTTTCTAAATTTCTAATGAATTCCAAACTAGCTGTGGTGAATTTGGTAAGCTTCTAGGACCAGAAAGTTCATCGCTTCTTGTCTCAAGGTGGAAAATGAACAAAAATGATTTTTAGAATAAGAACGAAAAACAATTAATGGTAATTTTAAGGGAAAAATGTACTTCATAACAGTTCTCTTCATACAGTAGTATGCGACCGACCAAATTTTGTAGATAATCCGTTGTTGTTGTTGTTTTAAATGATAAAGAATGGCTTCAATAAGAACATAACGCTTTGTCCTGACAACCTTATTCTGGACTTTCTAAACATCTTTCCAGCTGAAACCTACGCAGGTCCCACATTATGAAAAATATCCAATTTTTTACATTACTGTTGCAAGAGCAATGGGGTTATGCTTCACCCTGAGCTACTGTTTGACAAGGTTGTACGACACTATGGATTAGTGGTGGCCGAAACTGAAAATATATGTGACTGGACGCTGTGTCCATTTTGCGTGCTAACTTGTCTGACCAGAGCCACACTAATGAAAACTGCGACATGTCCTGGCTAGCCCCTGGGAATGTCCGTCTGTGGGGAATCCTTAGTCGATCATTTATTTTTTACCATTCCTTGTGTCGGTAGATCCTGTGTATGTAACGTATTTACTTTAATAGTAAAAATCTATATTTTAAGCTGCACAGTGCAGATCAGCAAGTAGTTATGAAATAAAAGCCTATTTTCTATTTAGGTTAAAGATTATACAAATTTGGAAATATTAGTTCTTTTTTAAAAATGTAAGCTATTATTGGGGTAACTGTTTTTTTTTTTAAATTGCCCTTTAAGCAAATCCTAAAATCTCTTAAATGATTTCATGAATACATTTTTTTACGTGCATTCACCTTAGGAGAGGAATAGAGTCAAAACATATTTCAATTTGAACGTGTTTTGTGAGAGATATTGTTAAGATAATGTCATACTTTCGTGGTGGTCTGAGCACTTTGCAGAACAGATTTTTTTTAAAGGAAATTGTATCGTGAAAATTATATTTCAACTTTTGGAAGATTGATTCCCGGTGATAACCGAGTTAGTTTGTTTTTTTTTTTTTTTTTTTTATAAATTCCACTTTACCTCCCGTGACCTTTTGACCTGACTGAATTCGAAGAAAGGCTACTTGACCAAAAACTTCTGGGTTTACAAAGAACAGTGTTTGTTGTGAATAAAATATATTAATTTAATTACGCCTTTCAGCACCAGGTCATATCCAGGGTTGTTCTCAATCGTTTAAGTGTGTTTATGGGCGAGGGGCTATCTTTGTTAATACTTGAGAACTCGAACATTTTTTTAAAATATTGATTAAATGTTTAATTTAGAGGTTTTGTGTTTTTTTTTAATTAGCTAAAACCTTAAGTGAATCATCTGATTATCTGTTCCAAAATGACCTGCGGAATCTCCAAACCAGTGGAAACTGCGCCTCATCTTTGTATAGCGCTAACAGGGTTATGGAGGTGAATCGTTCAGGTGGTCTCTTAGAATTTATATTTAGGCCAGAAGTTGTAGACTCACTGTCTAGAGTACACCTGGCGCATCCCCCTCAAAGCAGTCATTCTTATGTTTACTAACACGACTTGACCACGAAATTTTTTAAAATTTCATTTGTTAGTTTTTTTACTAACAATTGTTTAATTTGATATTTTAAATTATAATTATTCCAGATGTTTTTTATTTGTTACTTTAAATTTGAGATGATCAAGATGCCCAAAAGCGGGGACCGGTCTTAGCAATTGCACGGCTTAGTATGCGAAACGGATTGCGTGGGGCCCAGTCTGGGTAGGGATAAATAATTAATAAGGACAAAAAGAGAAAATTAACATAGGCAGGCCTCTGAAAGCGCGAGGCCCACTGCGGTCGCATAGGTTGCAGTGGCCTAAGATTGACCCTGCCCAAAAGTATGATAAATAATGCCCTAATCATAAAGCTTTGAAATTAATCCAGTTTTGATGTATTTTTTAAATTGCTTAGTGGCATATTGAAATCAAGAGGCATCTATGTATTATCTCAATTTTCCACGGCTGCTGTTTTGTGATAACTTACGAAACAGCTCGACGGACTGTTGTGCTAAATATCGACAGTAGTTCAAGACTAAGTGTTTTCTATACAAACTGTGGCGGCAGCTGCTTAAAATGTTTATTTTTGTATTGCTTACCCCCTGAGATTTCATGAAATCTGTGAAACATGAATTGCAATGCACCGATCAATGTCAATCAACCAAACTTCAATGTGATTGGGTCATGAAACAAATGTGATTTATTTTGAAGTAATAACATCTTATTACGTATATTTTCTAATTTAACTTATCATGCCTCATGTCGTCACTCACTGGGCTTCAAAAATATAACTTGACAATAAGCTGATTAGGGGCCGTCTATAAAGTACTTTACGCTCCGGGGGGGTGAGGGTGTGTAAGAAAATGTGACAGTTTGTGACAGGGGGGAGGGGGCTGTCCGGCCATGTGTGACGTCATGGTGTTTTTTGTGAAATTTTAATTATTTTGTAAATTTAAAAAATTTATTTTTTGTACAAAAGGGTGACGTACTTTAGGGGGGGTGTCCGAGATTTGTGACAGGGGGAGGAAGGGAGGAGTAAAAATTGTCAAATATAGCATGACGTACTTTATGGACGGCCAAGGTCTAAGTTATCACGTGTGTTGTAAACAGATGGGTGTGTTGTGGTTACATCGAACCCCAAGCGCCACTTCATTAACCTCGGAGCAGCAACTTTTTTTTTTTGCAATGCAGTGAGAAAGTGCCCCGGATGGTGTTAGCGGTAAACCCATTGGATTTTCTTACGACTATACTAACACGAGTTACGGGGTCATTGTAATTTATTTTTTTTTAAATACAGTTTTAACATTCGGAAAATGTAAAGACTTCTCCTTATTAGTGAAGGGGACTGTACTCCAACATTTTTTTAAAAAATGTTTCATCAATTGTTATTTTTCTTTCAAAATTATCTGATTGTTAAACCTAGCAGGGCTTACAACATCTGATTCAGACTTTGTCTCGAGAGAAGCTTTTGATTACCGCAGTCCAGGTCTCATCATATTCTTTCTTACACCCTGATTCTGTCGGTGAAGGCCCACGCCCTTCCTTTAATTTTTTTTTTGCAACAGCAACACATTGTGTTTCGTGTAGCTGGTCTCTGACACGACTATACGTTGGGTCTTCTGAGGTACTGAGGAAATGGGACAGAGATCATGCGAGTCACTCTCCCCCCACCATCCCTAAAATGCACTTACTAATTATTTGCGTTTGCGCCTGGGCGCCCTGGGGGGGAGGGGGTCACGCATTTGTGACGATGTGTAACGAGGGAGGTGTTTAAGAAATGTGACGTTACATATAAAAAAAAACCGGCTCAACTTTAAATAAAAGTTCCACTTAAATATTTCAGTGCACTTTATTTAATGACATTTTCAATGGATTCACACGTGAGACGATATTAAAGTGCAGAATTTTACTAAGTATATATTTAAATGACAAAAAAGTAATTTGCAACATGCTAATTTTCAATTAGAAAATACGGCTTTTATGAAGGGGGGGGGGGGGGTCTAAGTTTTGTGACGAAATTTAACAAACGTGGGAGGAAGTTAAAAATAGGCCAATATCGCATGTCGTCATTTAAGGACGACCTCTTACATTATAATGAAAATTGTTTTAACTTTCAAAATTGTATTTATCTAAGTTATATTTATGTTAAATTGTTTAATTCTCATATGGTTCCTTTAAAAACAATTAAATTTATTTTTTTAAAAAAAGATCAAGGCAGTTTGTTATATTATTTTTCTTTTTTAAATTTAATTTTTATTTATATAAAAAAAGTATCTTCAAAAATGACGTCATTGAGTGTCGTTAGCTGCATTATCTATCATTTCTTATAATGTAACATAAACATTTTTTTTCAGTTTATTTGTACTTGTGTATCAATTTATTTATGCCATGTTGAATGACGTCATTTATGAAGGTACCTTCAAAAAGTATACAGGCAAATAGTGTAAGAGTAAATCACACGTCTGGCACACCAAAAAAACACTAAAATACTGGATATCACAAAATATAATTTGATAGTTATCAATATGAGCTGCTGAAGCCTCTAAAGCCAAACGAATAAATCTAACGCCAACTATGTTGCAGTAACAAGACATGTTTGTACAGATCAAAGAACGTTTATCTTGTATCATGTCTTTGACACTTACAAATAAACTTCATTTAAATTTTAAACAGTATATTTGTTCATTAATTTACCTTGAAAATTTATCGATGGCCTGGTAAAATAATGTTTATGCTGTTGAAAACATAATTTAAGCACATGTTTACAGAATGTATTTAATTCATCACCACCTTAATATATATAAAAATAGTGGAAATTTGATGTTGCTGTTTTTCTATCATTTTGATATGGAGTGGCTTGTATTTTTATTCTATCTTTTGCATTCTGAAAAAAAGCTAATGATAAATGATAAAAAAAAAATTATTGTAACAATATCAAAGGTTAAGGTATATTTTTTGTATGTAATGCAGAAAAAATATATTTTACCAAAATATGAAGAGAAAAAAACTCATTGTCTTTTTAAACAGATTTTTAGTAATTTCAAGGTTCTATATTTAATTGAGGTTTCTTTTCTTCATTCTTTTTCACTTTTAGATGTATATGTTTTAATATGATTTTTAACAATATATGTTGAAAATAGGAAACACATAAAACACTAATTTTGGCTTGAAATTTTTAAAAATGTGCAGTTATATTTTGTACATGAGTAAAAATGTAATTGTATAAACATTGAGAATTAAAAGAAATAAAACTCAGTACATCAAAACAATAGCAGCACCAACATTAGTATAATATTTATACATGAAATATGCTTTGAGTTTAACGTTCAAAAAGGTTTTTGTATGTGTTTAATTTCATTTCAAGCTCAGACTTGACCACTTGAAACACATTGCAATTGATGACTTTTTCAGCTTACAAAGATGAATTAAGACATACAGATTTATGAACCGGGAGAAAATGTTAAGGCTAATCAATTATATTTAAAATTCAATATTTACAGAGATAATGTTGGGTTATTCATTACCAAATCATTTTAACCTCTCTTTCTTAGTATAAAGAATTCTTTATAAGACTTTTGGTTCAATTACATTACAAGATAAAAGTTAATATTGATTTAGAACACTACCAGCATCAACTTTATCACCTAAAAAAAACAGAAATCTTTTATTTTCTTTATTCTCATCCGTCTAGCCCCTCTGTTTTATTTTATGCCTATCAGCTATGTTTTATATGCTATGGCCATTTGGTATGTTAGCCAATTAGAAATGAGCATCAACGAATCAATTTTTTTTTTTCAAATACAAAAATAAGTAGAACAAAGAAGACATTTTGAAACCTATAAAATTTATAAGGTAATTTAAAGAAGTGCATTTGCAACTATATGATGGATTAATTTTTTTTTCAAACCTTATACGCATAAAAATTAAATTAAAATATTCTTATCAAAATTTCAAATGCCTTCTGAAAAATACCTCAATTTGTATAAATAAAAAATAAAAAATTTACTATCAATGAAAATGCTTACACTTTTTATTAAATATTTCAACATAAAGAAACTATAATATATCAATTTTTGTTGTAGATATGAGTGGGGGACAGTGAGGAATTCACCTAATGAACTCAAACACTACAATCCAAGCTCTCTTGACAAAGGTCTGCAGTATTGTTGTTTTTTATTGTTACCATTTTTCTTATGATAAATTTCAAGTCATTGGAAAAATAAATAATAATCACACAGTCTTAGAGCCACACAAATCTTCATAATAATTTTATACCTAAAAATTTGCTAATTAATTTTTTTTTTAATGAAGGCAAATTGAATGCTATTTACTAAAATTGTTTGAATTAACATAATTAACCAATCCCTAGGTTTTTAGATTACAACACAATGCATCACAAATCCATTGTAAAAAGTTTACATTTGTCACATGTAATGAATGTAAGGCAACAAGTTTTCAGGTTAAATGCATTTAAAGATGGAACTGAAATCAAGGGAAACAATTATTAATGACACATTTTAGTCATATGTTGTGCAAAGAAATTATCATTTCATATCATATGATTACTGGAGTAATCATTTATAAATTGAACAATTATACATTAATAAAACATTAAAAAGTAATATGTAGAGAAAAACAACACACAGATTTACTTTGAAAGCAACACTATACCAGCAAGGATCAATCAACACAATATATACCTAAGATCATTTCCAATGACTTTCAGTATTTTTGAAAAGCGGTGATCTCACATTCATTTGATTTTGTCTGGAATATTCAAACACATTTGTTAGAAACATTTTGTTTCTCATTAGAGAAACCTGGGAAAAGTTTTCATTTATGTTGTTTTTTTAAATCTCTCAGGTAAACCTGTAAATGTTAAAATGACATAAACATATAATTAGAAGAATGTTGATAATACATATAATTGTTAGTTTCCTCATTTCATGATTTAAAATATTAGGAGAACTACTTCAATTTATTTTTGTCTGTCAATGATTAATTTCAAAGCTTTATAAAAATAACATTTGACTGCAAAACTAAAGATGCATATTTAAAAATAATCAATTCTTGTAATTTCATTTTTCTAATTTGAGATTAAAATAATAAATTTTATCTATTCTTAAAGAGTTAATTGGTTCAAACGAAAATACACAAGTCTTGAAAATAACTGTTCTAAATAGAAATTTTCATGACATCAATGGTTTAAAAACCTTGAATGTTTAAAACACTAAAAAAGCAAATAATTATCCCTTAAGGAGAAATAATCAAATTAAGGCAGCACCAAGGTATCACAGCATTGTATTCTTAAAAATACAACAAAAGCAGCACTAGTAAAATAATAATTAGGAGCACATTGGTAAATAAAGGAATTTGTAAAATGAAGGAATTAGTCAGTAATGTTAACAGTCATCTGTTCAGTTATTGTCAAAAATACGAGCTAAGACTAAGACAAAAAATAAACGTTTTGTATTGTTTTAAATAACATAGATTATTCAAACTCATAAAAACCAAGCAAAGGAAAAGGCAACTTTTAGTGTTTTTTATCATTCAATCTTTTTACAGAAGATCCATCAAAACTAATCATATCCATAAGTATTTATGCCACATTCAGATACAAAAATGTCATGCCTAAAAATAAACCACTCAATCTCATATGAAAATGCACAGTTACCACAGCTTACTCATGTTATTTCAGATAACCTCAGAAATTTTAAGGAAACAATCCATGATTGTATTGATAAAAACAAATGTGTCACTTCTTTGCTAATCTTTTCAACTTCTAGACATAAGTAATTTGTGCCTGTCCTATTTTATAAGGATTTCCTTTTCCTTCACTTGGAAATATATTTGTGTTGTGAAATTTAATTTCAAATCTTTCCATTTGTGTTTAATGATAAAAGATTTTTGGAAAAAAAAACAACAGCTGTATAAATTATTAATTGGCATAATAAAAACTGGCATAATTAAATTGCTTTTTACTTTTTAAAAAAATTCTTAAAATTGTTTATATAGTCACTTGAACACTACATGTTACATATATTCTGGTACCCATGACTTTAAACGGCTAACTTTTGCCTAATTATACATAAATTCTTAAAATTGTTTAAATAGTCGCTTGAACACTACATGCTACATATATTCTGGTAGCCTTGACTTTAAACGGCTAACTTTTGCCTAATTATACATAAATTCTTAAAATTGTTTATATAGTCGCTTGAACACTACATGCTACATATATTCTGGTAGCCTTGACTTTAAATGGCTAATTTTGGTCTAATTTTAGATAAATTCTTAAAATTGTTTACATAGTCGCTTCAAGACTACATGTTACATATATTCTGGTAGCCTTGACTTTAAACAGCTAACTTTGGTCTAATTTTAAATAAATTCTTTTCAATATTCTCAAAACTCCCACTAAATATACACAAATCTTTTTTTAAATTATTTATGTTTGAGAGTATAGTAGAAATATAGACATGAACTTCTGAAGCACAGAGACATGACTTCCAATGAAGTCATTGGACGGGATTCTCCAAGCAGCCCTCTCAATTTGACAACCAAAGACTTGCATTGCGTTACCCTGGAATATCTTCAATAATATAGATAAAAACAAATTGGGTCTCATTTGATAGAATGAGTATGTTCTAGGAGAGTGCAACATTTAGTTCAGTGTCCGAGTTGGTTGGGTTATAATCATCAGTCTCGTCCCAGTCTTGGGAATCTGGGACAGTAAGCTCAACTTGTGGTGACCCATTTTTACCTCCATTTGTAGTGAGACCTTCCTTTTCTTTGTCCTGGACAGCAGACGTAGAGCATAAACAACAAATATCTATACATTTTGTCACATTTATGTATATTTAAAATTCAATATTTTCCAAATATGGTCCCAATATCCAGCATATGGATTTCTAAAGATCACTGTGTTTCATATTTTTAACAATAGATTTTTAATAAAAGCAGCTGATTTGTTTCTGTTATTAGAAATTTTAGTTTGAAATACGATTATTTATTTTTTGTTAACACTGAAAACTCTCTTCGTTTTGTGCATGTGAATTTACCTTCTTGATTATCTTGTCTTTAGTTGCTTTGGCTTTTTTCTTGACTATACCCTCCAGGTGGCTCAGTTTGTTTTGGGTTTGGCTGGCGGCTGTAGTTATTCTTGTCTAATGGTGAAAAAATAAAATTAAGACTGTAATTTTACATCATTCTAAGATAGATAAAGGGTTATATGTAACATAATGGCAATACTTTGCTCTATAATTTAATTACTTACGATATCCACCCAGTCTCAGTCCTCTCCTCCCCTTAAAAAATAAATCCTAGAAGTAACGAGTAACAAACAAATAAGGGCAGTAATCATTTACTTCTTAAAAATTATCACATAGTTATTTCCCTCTACATCATAATCTTAGCGGAATAATAATTTCATGTTGAATTAATATTATATTTGATGAACAATTTAAGAATTTTTCAATGAAAATAACCACTGAAATGACAAAGACATTATTGCGAATCTTATGATTTACCTGAAGCATAGAACCAATCTCACTAAGGACCAACGCTCCCCAGGAGAGGCCAAGTAAAATCCACAGTCCGAGAATGATTCTGTACACATTAGTTGTTCTCACTGTCCCTTTTGCTATGTAAAGAGAATTTTTCAAAGCAATTTGTTATATCAATGAAAACATCAACAACAAAAAACATTAAGGAATTAAAACCCGGTTTTCACAGTGTCTCTTTAATAGGAATTAAAAAAGAAGTACTCAGGGTAGAAACATAATGAAGATTAAGCTCCTCAAACAAATAGTTGTGAGCAGGGCCGGATTAAGACTTGATGGGGTACTACGCTATTTGAGATATGGGGGCCCTTTTAAAGTCCAGTCAGTGCCAAATATGGAAAATAAATCCATGAGGGGGGGGGAGAGAAGGCATATAAACAATATAGAAGCCAAGTCACTCACTCACTGTCCGTCCCTGTAACGCTGATGGACATAGAACAGCAGCCATAGCAGTTTAAAAAGCGTGTGGTGTTTCACGACGTAAAATATTACATGCCGTCATTGTTTGGGGTTATATTTTAATTTAGGAAAAGGGAAAGATGTACAAATATGATTTTAGCATTTATAATTATACTTTGTGTACATTTCAAGGATAAGTTACTTGGGCATTTGAAAAAAGTGGGCGCTGTTGGCGCCCTACAACCCCTACTTGTCTATATATGTATAGAGCAAAATGGTGTTGAGACTGCAATCAGGATTATAAATTAGCAAATGGAAAAGAAGTAAAAACGGTATTGGTTAGCCTGACATTACGTAACAAAACAGCGAAGGTTACGGCAAAGAGCGTTCCTAAACGAACAAACATTACACGAATAAAACGAATATCTTGTTTTTTTTTTTTTTAATAGTCGTTTTATTTGCGTCTTGTTTGTTCGTTGAGGAAAGCTTTTTGCCGAAACGTTCGCTGTTTTGTTACGTCCTGTCAGGCTAACCCATTTCGTGTTTACTTCTTTTCCATTCACTATATATGTTTATGACTTGAGTTTAATTGTGCGTAACTAATACTTTAAATTAAGCTCAACTATATTTGTTTGTTTAAATTACACACGATGAAATATATCGCAAAGTATTATAATTCTTCTACAATTTAAAATATATATATTCATTTATTTACTGAATTATTTACTTTTAAACACACAAAAATCCTTTAATGTTTCTTTGAAAAGTATGCATTTAAATCAAGTATTTATTTTTTTAAAAAGAAACAAACCTTTATAAATGTTTTTTTTTTTAAAGTCAATAAAAAACTAAAGAGCTATTTAATATTGGTCAGACCTGCTGTATGGTAACCATCTTGCAAAGAAAACAGAGAAATTTTATATTTATATTACTTTTTTTTCAAACAACTGGAAGATTCATTACTGGTGATTATATTCAACTGACAAGAGTAACTCCCTTAGTTAAATTAATAAATAACTTTTTAAAAAATTGTGTTCAATTAGCAAGAACAAACACATTCGTATCCGCCTCTTCCCGTCTTGAATTCGGGCGTAGAATATGTTGCCTCAACTAGCCATGAAACACAACAGATTATGCACTAATCTAATAAAAATGCAAAACTATACATAAACCACAGATAAAGCGTAGCACGAAATAAGCTTCACTTACAAGGAGAGTCTGTTATAAAAACGAGTATTGCATCTATTCTATGTCTGAAGTTAGTCAATGGTGGCCCTGGCTTTTGTGGGGTCCCCTTCGTTGTCTTTTTCTAATACGTAAAACTAGTGGGGACATTAAAGAACATTCTTTGTTTAGTTTCAAAGGGCTTTGATTTTAAACAGTGAATCCTATATTCTGGATAGGATTTTTTTTACATGGTTTGTAGGTTAGGACGGACAGAGAGTCTTTCTGAAGAGGTATTATAGGGAAACAAACCAAGATAAAACATATATATATATATGTAACAGATTTAATTATGTTTCTGTGTTCCATTCAAATGTTATTATCACATTCTTTAAAATAATAAAATTTTATTTTTAATTTTGTAAATACGATTATATTATATATATAGTCGAGAAATCGGTCATAAACAGTACCTAACCAAGGAAAAGCTTCCGTCCTAGATATTTCATAATGAGAGTTCTTAAATTTTTGTTTCCTATGTAAATGCCTATTTTAGAGGGACTACAAAAAGGGTTTTTAAATATGGCTGAAAAGTCGTGATCATCTTGTCTAACTCCATTATGCTGCTTGTAGATTAAAAAATAGAAATTATCCCATGGGTAATGAAAGCCTCAATTAATGAGTTTAGTGAGAAAATTTGGTTTGAGAGTAGCTCAAACACAAAGACTTATAATTAAATGATAACCAGAGTTACAGCGCTACTCAGTAGCTCCGGTCGGGAGATGAGAAAGGTCAGGTCAAAAGATAAGAGCTCGTTAGATTTAACAGGTCGGTGGAGAAAGATCGAGTTCTCCAGATGAGGGGCGCCTGGGGTTAAAGAATGTCAGGAGTCAAAGTAGGTTAGACGATTAAACATTGACAGAAGAGGTGAGCAGGGATTGTAAACACAGCTCAAGCTGATCCACCAGAAACCAATCTCAACAACGATGTGACGTCAATGCCCTTGTCTCCCAGTCCAAACAATGGGGAAAAAAAATCTCATTAAGATTTAAGAAACAAATAAAAGCCCAGGTAACCGGTTACTGATGCTGACTGTTACTGTTGACCTAAAGATAGAATCGAGTTGGTGGAGCACGGATCGAAACGTCAACCTCTTCATGTGACACGTCTCATCACTTCACGTGACATGCCTCACTCCTTAACGTGACATGCCTCACCACTTCACATGACATGCCTCACCACTTCACGTGACACGCCTCACCACATCATGTCACACGCCTCACCACTTCATGTGACACGCCTCACCACTTCATGTGACACGCCTCACCACTTCACGTCACAAGCCTCACCACTCACGTAACAAGCCTCACCACTTCACGTCACAAGCCTCACCACTTTTCATCACACGCCTCATCTGTCCACGATGCCTGTGTGAAGATAGAACAAGTCGAGTGCCTTAACGTTACCTTCTTCATTTTATGTTGTCAGACATTGTCAAACTAATTTATGATACAACAGTAACAAAACCAGGAGGAATCAATGCATGCGTCATGGAGGGACGAGGTGGTTGGAAGCGGAATTATTCATACCAGATTTGAGAGGTGGCATTTCAAGCGTAAAGTAAATGTAGATTCCTGTTCAATGTTAATGTTGAATATTTTTATTTCATTGAAATTTAACGCATCTAGGACAGTGACCTCCTCCCCACTCCACCCCCAAGCCCCAAAAAAAAAAAAAACCACAGTGACTATTTTAACATTATGTAAAGTCTACCCGTAGAGTTTTGGAAATACAACAATTATATACAAGCAAATCAGCGACAGTTTGCGGAACCTGCTGTCAAATTGACGTAACATTTAACTTTGCAGACGTCAGCCCGTAATTATATATATTTTAAACACGCGACATGGAACGAAACAACAAGGAACGTGTCGGGGTTTTTCCCCCTAAACAACTGCTCTTCACCCTGACCATAAAAAATGATGTTAGAAATGGCACACGGACCAAAGTTTATCAACAAAGCTGCCTCCACTACTGCGATTGTATACTCAACTATAGGTTTTGGAATAGACATTTTTTGTTAAACTGAATCTTGTTTCCTATTTTCTTCTGAAGAAATTCTCAAGAAATCTCTTATTTAGATGTTATTTTAAGACAGAATTTTGATTTTTTTTTTTCAATTCATATGAAATTCACGTTTTAGCGCGGTATTAAAACTAATGCACAGTCTTATCACTTTCATTTGCTCCGAATTGTCTCAATTATATCAATGAACAATTGGGAAAATTTCATGCCCGGCAAATGTTCTCTCATGACCTTAAGAGGGACCTGTGTCTCTCACTACTGCCGAGGAGACATTTCACGAAGACTAAATATAGTAAAAGGTAAACTTAAGATTTGTATTATAATTATTATTTTATCGATGTAAACTTTTAAGATACGTGACACTAAAATTTTATAAATTTTTATATTTGACTTACACCCTTTTTCCTATTATTTTTAAAGCCTCTATATCCACATTTAGCTTCTGCTTGTCTGTCGCAAAGACTTTGGATCAATTTTAACCCACTTCCCGATGTCCTATAGAGCTAAACGAATTTCAGGTAGACTCGTGGTGACGATTAAAATTTAAATTGGCCATTCAAAATTTCATAACGATTAAATGTACCGTAATTAAATTAATGAATCTTTAGATTATCCTATTTATCCAATTATCGTATTTCTATGTAGCATCTTAATGTTTATGCTAGTCTGTCGCGCGGTGCGTATTATATTGCAAATAAACAATACTTTTAGTTATGTCTAATATGTAAAAGATTTATAGTTATAAACTTTGTTTTTATGTTGTTGTTTTGTTTTTTATTTCACAATACGACGCTACATCATTAACATGCAGCACTTTTGATACTCATTTTATAGTGCTTTTGTGCACATTCCAAATCTAATACAAATGTACCGTCTAAAAGTCACACGTCGGTCCTTCCTCAAAACGCACACGACGGCCCTGCAAACTTTTAAGCGTAGAAATTGCTTAGTGAGATCTGCTTCGTAGCGGCGTTTGGTATTTACGCCTGCTATGGCTTTGTTACTATTTATAGTTTTAGCTGCAGGGGCGATGAGATAACACCCATGAGATACGCTATCTCAGCAGCTTGCGGAAAGGAGCAGTATCTAGCCTGAACTCAGACCGAGCGATGTTCCTCAACTACATTCAAGGAGACTTGTAGAGAGCAAACAATCCACAGAGTAAACTAATTTCAGGAATAAAGGATTTTCTCATTATCAGGTGTAAACAAAATGTACTGAAGAGTTATCCAAGTTGCGCTTTGTAGGTTAGAGTTTATTGGCGCACACGATACCACATGAATAGTTTTGAGGCTAGAGTTTATTGGCGCACACGATACCACATGAATAGTTTTGAGGCTAGAGATTATTGGCGCACAAGATACCACATGAATAGTTTTGAGGCTAGAGATTATTGGCGCACACGATACCACATGAATTGTTTTGAGGCTAGAGTTTATTGGCGCACAAGATACCACATGAATAGTTTTGAGGCTAGAGATTATTGGCGCACAAGATACCACATGAATTGTTTTGAGGCTAGAGTTTATTGGCGCACAAGATACCACATGAATAGTTTTGAGGCTAGAGATTATTGGCGCACACGATACCATGTGAATAGTCCACCAAACATTAAAACACTGCCAAATATGTTTTGAAAACTGAAAGTACAGAGGCCATCGAAATTCTAAATACAAAAATTTAGATCGGTTCTATTATTTTATTTATACACCTTTATTAAAAATTAAACTTAAGAACCAGGTATTTTATGGGGAAATTGTTAAAATAAATTGATACGATTTAATTCACACTGTTTGAACTTTATTGCCTCAGCATTATCGAAATGTCAAATTTCTTATAAACTAAGTTAAAATTTAACATGCTTTTGTTGTTATATTAGATAGAAGTAATCAACGCTTTTATATTGTTTTTTTTTCATCCATATCACAATGCATTGACGCTATAATTTCCTACAGTATTCAATAATTACGTTTTTCATGTAGAATTCTAACAATGGCAATTCGTCACGCTAGTTATTAATTTTCCAAAATATCCATGCTGCCATTAGCTTTGGGTATTAACATAACGGAAGTAATCAGCTCTTCTCTCTCACGGGGACTTAACACCAGAACTGACAGCAATGTCAAACAGCTTTGCACATAATCCACAACCAATCGATCTGTTTTCAAATTCTAAACCTTCCTGTGTCATTATGGCGTTCATCACGACTGGGCAGTGGCGGCGTTAGGTAAGCGCGGGGCCTAGTGCCAGCAATGACCCCGCGGGGCCAGAGTACTAGTAAAGATCGCTAAGCACCAGTATGCTATGGTATTTAAAAATATGAAATATCTTGATTATTGTGTAATTTTAATACCGCGTGTCACCTTTTTATTAAATTAATACTATTTTAGTAAATCTATTGTGAATGACGTGTACACAAATAAAGGGGATTGGCTGAATGGTACACCTGACCTATTTTCCGCTAACGGTGTAATGCTTTCAAAGACGTCTAGAGCTACGCTACGGAATTTGACCTTCAAAAAGGATTACAAGAGTGCCTCTTTCGTTTCTTTACAATCGTTTCCAGCATACGTTCTACCATCTACTCTTTGGTTCTACATGTATAGGCTATTGACCAGGACGAGACATGTTCAGGACCGAAACGCGGGGCCTACCTAAGCGCGGGGCCTACCTAAGCGCGGGGTCTGGGGCAGTCGCCTTAGTTGCCACCCTCAAACGCCGCTCCTGGCGACTGGGTCAATTTTTTTTAGCCTAGTCGTCCATATGTATGTCATATAAAGCCTTCGTTTTATGTCATTATTATTATGTTACCTGGTTATCCACAATTTTAGCAAAACGGCTGCCTGTGAGAAAACTGATCCCATGCCGTTATCTGATTGACAAGACGCTACTTCCAAATCTCACCTGTAAATTCCCACACGCCTCCCCATTACACCTGTAATTGCAGATGGCCTCGTCGTAACACCTTAACATGCTAACCAACTACCAATCACACCTGCCATTGCCACGAGATCGTGCATCCATCTCTTCATTCATTTTGTGTTTACTCACCTGGTTTATCAAAGTAACCTGAAGGATGAAATGAAAAACATGTTGAAAAAACATTAACTTGTTTCAAATAAATTTCTCGAAGTGTAGTCTATATGTTAAAAACTTTTAACTAAACTAATTCTTTAATATAACGCAGCATTGATGGAACGTTGAAACGTTCTGTAAACAATCAGTTATATTGTAACTTCAACACCGTCGGTTAGTCGGGAGTTTTATTATTAAGATCATTAAAAAGAAATCACAAAGCAAATTTCTGTTATGAGAAATCTCAGATGTTGTGTTTTTATGTTTCAATCAAGGCTTGCCACAAATTTGAATACAACAAATGCTCTTATTAAGGGGATGAAGTATTCTTCTTTATTTGTAAAGATTATTTCTTGACGGAACACAATAAGCCTTTGAACATCAATTTTTGATTTCCTTCTGTCACTGCTTAAAGAGCAAACATAACTTCACTTTCATTTATATAGCTTACGATCAATGTGCCCTTATAAATTCGTTGGTCCGGGGGCAAAATAACAAACCCACGTGCTAAGTTGCACATCATCCATTTTTCTGTGCAAAATTTTGCACCCCACACTAATAGGTGTTGTATAATCCTTATCAATAATTCTAAACTGCTGCGCGGCGTAGGTCACATATCTGCGGTCCCGCTTAAAAAGAACATTCCTCGTGACGTCATATCAAACGAAAATGGAAGCAAGAGTTATATAACGTGACAGATTTAAATCATTGTTGTTTGATGCCATTGAATGGGAACACTGTTTGGTAAGGGAAGTCTTTTTTTGTCTTCTCGGTTTTACATTCGATAGCCCCCAGAAATGCTTCTAAATTTGCTGTAGTCATTTCGTTTCTTGAAGTCGTCCCGGGCAAGGAAAATAAAACTACATGGGCTCTGTCAATCACGGTTTGGGATTTGGGAACCATTTAATTGTTCTTTTGTTTTATAGAATATTTATGATTAAAGCAGTTGAATTTTTATTTTCATAACGTCATCCTTTTAACCGTTGTTTTATGCGAAGTTGATTTGGACGTTGTAAGGAGAGGTATACACATTTGTAAGCACGCATCTGTATGTGAGGGTGGGTGGGGTGTGTGTGTGGCTGTGTGTGAGAGAGAGTCTGTATGTGTGTGTGTAGATGTGTGTGGCTGTGTGTGAGAGAGAGTCTGTATGTGTGTGTGTGTAGGTGTGTGTGACTGTGTGTGTGTATGTGTGCGTGTTTGTGTGTGTGTGTTTGTGTGTGAGTATAGGTGTGTGTGGCTGTGTGTGTAGGTGTGTGTGACTGTGTGTGTGTGTTTGTGTGTGTGTTTGTGTGTGTATAGGTGTGTGTGGCTGTGTGTGTGTGTATGTAGGTGTGTGTGACTGTGTGTGTGTGTGTTTGTGTGTGTGTGTGTGTTTGTGTGTATAGGTGTGTGTGGCTGTGTGTGTGTGTATGTAGGTGTGTGTGTCTGTGTGTGTGTGTGGCTGTGCGTGTGTGTGTATGTAGGTGTGTGTGACTGTGTGTGTGTGTGTATGTAGGTGTGTGTGTCTCTGTGTGTGTGTGGCTGTGCGTGTGTGTGTATGTAGGTGTGTGTGACTGTGTGTGTGTGTGGCTGTGCGTGTGTGTGTGTATGTAGGTGTGTGTGACTGTGTGTTTGTGTGTGGCTGTGCGTGTGTGTGTGTGCATGTAGGTGTGTGTGACTGTGTGTGTGTGTCTGGCTGTGCGTGTGTGTGTGTATGTAGGTTTGTGTGACTGTGTGTGTGTGTGGCTGTGCGTGTGTGTGTGTGTATGTAGGTGTGTGTGAATGTGTGTGTGTGTGGCTGTGCGTGTGTGTGTGTATGTAGGTGTGTGTGACTGTGTGTGTGTGGCTGTGCGTGTGTGTGTGTATGTATGTGTGTGTGACTGTGTGTGTGTGTGGCTGTGCGTGTGTGTGTGTATGTAGGTGTGTGTGACTGTGTGTGTGTGTGTGGCTGTGTGTGTGTGTGTGTTTAGGTGTGTGTGGCTATGCTGAGACTGAGTTACCTGGCACTAGGTCTCCGAAGCCGATAGTTGTCAGTGTGATGACGGTAAAATATATGGCCTCCAGGAAACCCCAAGTCTGCGTTTTTGTGAACACCAGAGACGGTATAAACACGATAATACAGATACCTGGAACAAGGGAACATAATAGAGGTACCCGGAACATGGGAACAAGGTAACATGATAATATAGACCTGGAACAAGGGAACATGATGATAAAGATACCCGGAACAAGGGAATACGATAATAAAGTTACCTGGAACAAGGGAACATGATAATACATATACCCGGGAAAAGGGAACATGATAATACAGATATCCGGAACAAGGGAACACGATAATACAGACACCTGGAACAAAAAAACACGATAATACAGACAACTGGAACAAGGAAACATGATAATATAGATATCTGGAAAAGGGAAACATGATAATATAGATACCTGGAACAAGGGAACATGTCATTACAGATATCTGAAACATGAAACTTGGAAAATAAACCTGTAAAATGGAACAAGACAATACAAATACAGAGGGGAAGCCGTTTCTTTGAACGAATGAATGCAATAAAATATACGATTGTAGAGGTGATGTTGATGAGCTGCTGGAAAAGAGATAAAAGTCAAGTTACTATGTTGAAAATGCTGCCAAAGCGTCGAAACAAACAGAGGGGTGGTGGGAGGGGGGGGGGGAATACCACGCCCTCAATTTTTTTTAATGCTAAAAGTTATATATGGTGGGGGGATGAGAGGGGTGAAGTTTAAAGTGCTGAACAGCAAACATTTTGAAAGTGATTAAAGCTGAGGGAGTACAAGACCAAAATAAAACTGTCTTTCTTATTACAAATGCCTGTGATCTAGATAAAAAAAATCTACACTTTGAAAACTGTTGATGTCTGAAGTGTATTTTCTCTCTTCCCTTATATTTCCACCAATCAGAAGTTAATCAATGGCTTTTTAGGGAAGCCTTTTTTAATTTTTTAAAATTTCTTTTAAACGACTGACTAGGTTTGTGCTAAAACATCTGATGGAAAAGCTGTACTGTTCATAGTTAAAAGGAGGGGAGGGGGAAGTAATACTAAATGGAACTACCACCCCACCCCCGCCCCAAAATTCCCTCTCTTTTACAGTTTTTATAGCATTATTTAATAAACATGAGTCGCACCCAAAGCTAACAAAACTATAGATTTATAAACACGAGTCTCGCCCAAAGCTAACAAAACTATAGATTTATAAACATGAGTCTCACCCAAAGCTAACAAAACTATAGATTTATAAACATGAGTCTCACGTAAATCTAAAAAAAAAAAAACTATAGTTTTATAAACATGAGTCTCACCCAAAGCTAACAAAACTATAGATTTCAGCTTCTCATCACGGGAGGGATTATCCTTAATCCACGGCCTGTAATTGTGGATAATCTTGATCGGCTTTTGGAGCCGCTCCCCCGTCCCGACCAGTACGGCCGCAAACATCGGGATCCCGATGACGGCGTAGAAGATGCAGAAGAGGCGACCGTTGTCGGTCTTGGGCGCCATGTTGCCATAACCTGGAGGAAGAACAAAAAAGCAAAACGTGACGACATGTACTGACTAACATCCCCGCCGACTAAACGAGCAAACAAGCAAATTAGAACCATGTGTGCAAGGTGAATTTTTTTTTTTTTACATATTTAAAGCATGCAAACAAAGTTCAACATTCACCTGTTTATGACTATAGTTTAGGTCATTCTCCGTTATATCAAAATGAATAAAACAACAGCAATGACAAAGGCCTCAAAATAGCAAGTAAATTAAATATAGACAAACAAGCCGGTCTCTGTCCTTACCTCTCGTCCCCCTGCCCACCCCCCCTCACACACACACACACACAATTTTATGCCATGCAGGCTGAAGGGTACAAATGTACAGTAGGTAAATCGTGACATCCCTTGCCTTGAAAGTCCATCATCAGATGGTATTGTTTAGTGCAGGGGTTGCAGCAACATTTGAAGACCAAAAAAAATAAAATAATAATTAATGTATTTATAATTCGCCATGGTTGTGCTGGAACTAAGGCTGATTTTTGTTTTAGAGGCTGATATTTGTTTTAGAGGCTGATTTTTGTTTTAGAGGCTGATATTTGTTTTAGAGGCTGATATTTGTTTTAGAGGCTGATTTTTGTTTTAGAGGCTGATTTTTGTTTTAGAGACTGATATTTGTTTTAGAGGCTGATATTTGTTTTAGAGGCTGATATTTGTTTTAGAGGCTGATATTTGTTTTAGAGGCTGATATTTGTTTTAGAGGCAGCCATTTGGTGTTTCGTGACCCACCGATGCGGCACTCGTCTAAAACGTTTTTTTTCCCCACAGCACTGGTTTAATGGGTTATAAAGAAATTGTTCTGGCGCACCCGCCTTACTTTTGATGTCACAGTTCACATGACGAATGATGTGTTAAGAAAGCCCTTCCGAACGGCTGGTTTCTCACTATAACCGACCATAGTGAGTCTGAACTGTTACGATTTCTCACTTTTAATGTCTTCAGTTGTGGATCTACACGGTCAAGACTGCTGAGAAGAAAACCGTGTGGTTGAGGTGTGTGTGTGGGGGGGATGGCGTGTGATTCCAGTGGGATCGATGTACGTAAATCGTTGTACCCCAATCATGTCCGCTGTCTAAGATTTCTCCTTGGTTTCAGCCTTGATATCCTGGTAGATCCTTCTCTGTTCCTCACATCAATTTTCTTGTCCCTCTCCAACTTTTCAAACTGGCTTCAATGAGGATTTATTTGATTCTCGCTTAAGCGTTAAAAAAAAAAATAATAATCTCTTGACTTTTACTAATGTCAAGGAACACGCTCTCAACGGGTAATAATCGGGTAATATGCCCCTTACGAGTAGTCCGTGCTCTAATGTCTGTGTCATCTATTGTTTCTGAACTGGGTCGTTGGGGCACCATTTTGAGGTGCACACTATCTCATGCCATGTGTCGCGGTTCTCAGCTGCCTTCTGGGAATCGCTAAATGAAAGGCCGGTCCGCTCTTTGATATTGTCCTCCCAACTCTTCCTTGATCTGCCTCTATTTCTTCTTCCCTGGACTTTGCCTTGCAATATCGTCTTTGAGAGACCTCCAGACCTTGTCACGTGTCTGTACCATCGTAATTTCTAATTGAGGTCAGAAGGTCCTCGTAAGGGCCAATGACAGCACTTATTTTATCGCGGACCGCTTCGTTCGTGATGTGCACCTCAAAACCATAAGGGAGACTGACATCGCCAAAGAGCGCATTAGTTGAATCTTTGATCTCAGGGAGAGCTCCTTGCTTTGCCAGATGTGTTTAAGTTTGCTTAAAGCTGCATTTGTTTGGGCAATTCTGGCAAGAATTTCTGGCTTTTAGCCTTCATCGGATAATATAGCCCCTAGAAATTTAAAGTAGGGACCTCCTCGAGTTTTTGCTCGTTTATCCGAATTTCACTTGTGAATTTACTATTTGCCATGACCTTGGTCTTCTCCGCATTGATTTCCATGCCATAGGCCTTTGTTGTCTTCTCTAGCTTTGCAAGGAATTCTCTTAGTTCGTCCTCGCTGCAAGCTAGGCCGTCTATGTCATCGGCGAAACGTAAGTTAGTTATAGTTCTACCTCCAATGCTGACCGTTCCGACATGGTTTTCGAGCACATCTGTCATAATTCTTTCAAGGAAGAGGTTGAAGAGGATGGGGGAGAGTAAACACCCTTGTCTGACACCAACAGTGGTCTTGAACCAATCTCTCAGCCTGCTGTTGTAGAGTACTGCGCTGGTTGCTCTATTGTACAGGCTCTTGATCACTGCAATGACGTTAGCATTAATGTTGAATTTGTGCATAGTTGCCCACAATGCCGCATGCCACACTCTGTCGAACGCCTTTTTAAAGCCTATAAAGACATGAAAGAGGTCAATCTGGTGTTGGAGATGATATTCACAGAGCACTCACAGGTTAAAGATTTGCTCCGCTTTGCTCCTACCTGCTCTGAAGCCTGCCTGTTCTTCTGCAACTGTTTCGCTGAATTTTAATAGATATCATGCTATAGCGCAGGGGTCGGCGAACAGGGGTAAATAGGCCCATTTGGGGTAACAAGGGAACTCTTGGAGGTAATGGAGACTCATTTGGAGAATATATAAACCAATAAAAACTGCTCCTTTGGGGTAATGGCAACATACAATTTTATAATATTGGTGTATAGGGAAAATAACTTCACCAACCCAAGTGCTATACTTAAGGCTTTTAGTACAATCAAACAAAATGGTACAGGAAACGATAAAGATCAATAAATAAAGTTTCCTGAAGTGAATTCAGGATGGCCTTAGCCGCTATGGACTGGTCTCGGTTAATGATTTGATGGGACAGTTGGTTTCCTATGCAGAAGATAATTGTGTCCACACACCATGAAGGATGTTCTGTTGACAAGTGATGCAGCGGTCACAGGCCACGCTTTGAGGATCCACACATTACCTGCCACCTAACTAATGTTAGGTACTCATTCGGAGCTGGGTTGACTCAAGGATGCCCCAAGCCCCGGAAACAAATTTTTGACTTCGCATGGATTCGAACCCGTGACCATTTGTACATTAGTCGAGCACGCTGCCTCTCGACCACCGTGCTGTGGTAGTCTATGGCTTAAGTGTTTTTGTAGACCGCTGTTTGTGGTTCACTGTCGCTGGTATTATGCTGTAGAAAACTTTTTTTTATTTTAACCAGTAGCTACTGTGTCACTCTAAATGAAACCCTTTGTGACGTAAGTGTTTTCCAGTGTTAAATCCACCTTACCCCAATAGTCACAACTGAACAAAACTGACTTAACCACACCAATTAAAATTTAACAATTGATATGAAGATATTATAAAACGATCAGAAGTCCATTAAAGTGCACCCTTTTGAAACAACTGCACCAAAGTTATGGAATAGTTTTTATAAATCATTGAGAGAATGTGAGGACAAAGAAAGATTTTAGAAAGATTGATAACCTAAAGATTTTTTATTGAAGTTAATTGTTGAATATCAGATAGCGGAGAGCATGCTGGGCTAGCACTTAGTGAGTTCATAATAGAAAGATAATTACTAAGGAAGCATATTATGTAACTTTACATTAGATTTCAGACATAAACAAGACTAACGACCAAAAGATGTTAACGTTAATTAATCGACGTTCGAAACTCAAGCCTCGTGTCATTAAAAAGTGGTTAAAATTCATGGATGGCAGCACCGATTTCTTTGTGTAACTAATAAAACCTCTTGTTCAGCTTCATGACTTTAAGTGCCACACAAATTTATTGCAGATCTATAGTTTGTTTGTTTTTTGTTGTTTTGTTGTTTTTTTTCAATTTCCTAAGCAATGAATGAAGGCAGTTAACTGTCTTTTGAAAAATATCGTTTTAAACAGTTTTAAAATACTGATAATCAGAAAATTTGATACAATTTCAAATTGACTTCGAAGAAGTTAACAGTTAACCCTAGGAAAACAAAAAAAAACTTGATTACTTTGTCCCTCTTAAGTAAGAGGCGGCCGATCCATATTTGAGACCCGTGCTTTCCTCCTATAATGAAAAATCTTTAATGACCTTTTTAAAACAAGTTCAAAGTTAATCACATGACGTCCCCGGGGAGTTTCCCCCACTAATTAACCCTCGGCACACCACCATGAATGTGATTGATGTCATAAGCCGTTGAGACGTCTACAAACAACATAAATTGTCACTTCGAACTTTGATTGTTGGCCCGTGTCGTAAAATTGTTGGAAAGCGATTGAAGACTCCGATCGATTCTTGATAAAATCAATAAATACTTTTAAGTACATTTGTAATCTTATAAGTTACAGTCCCTCCTTCTATACAGAAGATTGTTGCACCCTACGCTTATCTATGGTTTGTTTCTAGTCCTGCATTCTTATTAGAAATTTTTAAAGTAGATAAAGTGTTGGTTTTCTTGGTTTCTTCAGGCAACACATCACAAGTCCGAATTCCGGACGGGAAAACGAGAATTTGTATGTGTTTGTTCTTTCATATGAAATAAGAAAGGTGTTTTATCCTTAAGTCTTTCTGGCGGTTGTATCAATTTAACTTTGTGTTGTGTTTTTAAATTACAATTAGATGTTTTATGTTTAATTACTACTTAACTCTTGGTTCTTCTATCTGCTAGTGTTTTAAGGTAGAGTGATTCAACTAATGGTGTTATTCTTGTATGTTTTGAATAGTTTTCTTAGTAGTTTATTCGTTTATTCAGAGAATCAGACCAAACAAAAATAACTAAGCAAATTCTGCCTTAGAAGAGAGTACTGGGATTTTAAAAATCCATGAGTTAAATCAAGGAAGTGTTATTAGATAACGTTAATTATGATGCTACGATCACCATAAATACGTTACTTTATCTTTGACCTATTAATAACCTCGATTACGATAAATACGTTAATTTAATGTTGACTTATTAATAACCTCGATTACGATAAATACGTTAATTTCATGTTGACTTATTAATAACCTCGATTACGATAAATACGTTAATTTAATGTTGACTTATTAATAACCTCGATCGAATTCATAACATCTTCTTAAATAGAGAAAACGCGTGTTTGGTGTGCAACACTTTCTTTTGTTCTGTGAAGATTTAAACATTGATGTGATGATGTGATAATTCATTCAAAAGGAATGGGATATTAAAATATTAATATAGTTGGTTGGTTTGGGGGGGGGGTGAGATGAATAGAAAATCTTCAGCCAGCATATAAAAATGGGTTGGGCTTCTTGTAAAGATAAAGTCGGTAACTAGAATGCATGTTATGTAGTACAGCTTAAGCAGCTGTAAAGTTAATGCATTGTCACCGCTATTGTCCAATGGGGGGATGGGCGGGGGTTTGAATAATGTCATCCCTCCTTCTCTCTTATTTTGACGACTTATCTCCGGTTTAGAACAAGAGTCGCACATAAAGAGTTGTGCAAATGTTTTCATGCAAACAAAACAGAAATAAAAGAAGAGCAGGGATGAAATTACCAACAAAAACTACAGCAAAACAACGTAAGCCAGTTAGCACAGCTTACTGAGACATTCTCATTTCAAATTAATCAGACATGTCTTCAGAATATATCTCAAAATCTCTCCCTCTCCCTCCTCATTTCATACAGATAAACAGACACCACAATAACGTACAGTTGGCATTATTCCCCGTGAACACAGAAACTAGGCAAGCAGAAGGAAAAGAGATCAATAGAGGCCAATTATTTCAACAACGCCACAATGAGCGCACACAATGCGACATGAAAAGAAACGAATATAGTTGCGTTATTCTCCTTTTAAAATGACCAAGCAAAGCATTTATAAAAATGCTCAAAATGATAAGTAGTTGATTTTTTATGCTATTTGATATAAGAAGAAAAAAGACTCCCAATTAGTTGGTGTAATGGGATACTCAAAACACTGGTCAGACGTACACAAGACACCGCAGTTTTCTTGAATCGCCTCTGCGGTTTTGTATTACTCTGGGGCTCCTATTTCTCTATTACTCTGGGGCTCCTATTTCCTATTATGAAGAAGATTTATTTTGATCCCGACTTGTCCGTGTTCTCTTCTCGTTGGTCGAACTCCTGGGGAAAGCTGTTGGCGGGTACGGGGGCGTAGCGAGACATCGTGACGTCTGGGGCGGACTTTAAGTTTGCTGACACCCCCCTCACCCCAAAAGAATTTTTGTTAAGTCAAAACTGAGAATAACTACGCTTTAAGTAGCCAGCTTACCTGCTTATGCGCCAATGCACCTAAGCGAATGAAAACTGACTTAATAAGCAATACCGGCACATAGCAGGAAATTTTCTGCGCTATATTCAATGGGTTTAATTGTGTCTTAATTTCTAAAGCTTAAAAGAAAAATTTCCCAGGTCACTTTTAAGAGCTATTATTAGCAATTAAATTATTTTAAAAGAAATCGGTAGTGCATGATGCCCTCTAGATGCAGTTAAGAATTCAAAGTTTGTATAAGTCATCAGGTGCCCTACCGTTAAAGTTGCTGTTAGTGCCCTTTCTTTCCCCCATCCCAAAGCCCCTAAATGTCCCCAAATGGCTGAAGTTCTCTCCAGTGCCATCAAAAGTTCTAAACTGAAACAATGAGTAACATGCATACGTCGTCCTGTGTTGATGTGCTTATCTAAAAAAGTAATTAAATGATGAAGTTAATTTAAAATGTTATTTTCTTTTATAATAAAATTAGCCTCTGTACATGGAACTTTCAAACTGACCTGGCACATAGAGCGTGCGATCATTGTATATCTATTTACTTCATGTTTGACTAACGGGTAGGTGAACCAAATGGTGTCACTAAGATAATCTTTACTAACGGGTAAGGTAACCCAATGTTGACACTAGGGTATTCTACTCTTTTAGTCGACCGAGGTTTTCGCCAGCCTTTTTCAACACCTCTTCATTATGAACAAAAAAATATACCACCCCTTAATAAAATTGAATAAATCCTAACACCGCTCTACTTTCCCACGCAAATATGGAATTTCCCACCAAAACATCTGCAACCTACATCCTTTATAAATAAATAAATAAACCTCAACCTTTCTTCCCCCCCACACACACATGCTTTCTTACTGAAAACTGCTTTAACTTTAAGGAAACAACTGTTTACGGCATCTCGTTATCTGTCTTGTATCTGATGCTACTAACTGCTACTATAAAGTTTGTGTCTTGCGTCTTTTCAATCATTTCCCTCATTTCAGACGGTCGTCATTACAGACCTCTGGGCTCGTGGACAGGTAATAGCACGCCACCTTGGACAGCCCTAATCGACGGATAAAACACGTTTTTATACAGGTTTACTTTTACCTGTATTGTAGTTCGTCATTATTTTTTTAATTTTATCATCAGTAATATAACATTTAAATTATTAGATGAGAAATGTGATAGTCCCCGGCTTGATATCTTCCTGCTCCACCAATTTCACTCCCTCTTTATCATTTTTATATCTCTTTCTCTCTCTTCTCTCTTTTTTTCTCTCTCTCTATCTCTCTTCTGTCTTTCTCTCTCTTCTTTTTTCTCTCTTGCTCTCTTTCTCGTTTAGGGGTCATAATAAATGAGAAACCCTCATGGAATCCCCATGTCAACGAAGTTATTAAAAAAATCCACCAAAAAAACTTAGGATTTATAAAAAGAAACTTTTACAACTGTAACAAAGATATAAAACTAAAATGCTACCTCACCCTGGTGGGACCAATACTAGAATATGCATCTTTTGTATGGGACCAATCAACCAAAGAAAATATTGATAAATTAGAACAAATTCAAAAAAGAGCTGTCAAATTCATTACTGGAGAATATTCAAAACTCACAAGAGTAACACCATTCGTTAAATCACTAAACCTTGAAACACTAGAGGATAGAAGAACCAAGAGTAAACTAGTAATTAAACATAAATCGATTAATTTTAATTTAGAAATACAACACAGAGATAACTTAATACAATCCTCAGATAGACATAAGGATAAAAACACCTTTCTTATCCCGTATGCAAGAACAAACACATACAAGTTTTCTTCCTTTCCGTCCGGAATTCGGGCGTGGATTGGGATGCCTGAGGAAACCAGGAAAGCCAACACTTTATCATCATTTAAAACTCTAATAAGAATGCGGGACTAAACACGAATCATAGATAAAAGCAGGACGCAATAATCTTCTGTATAGAAGGAGCGTCTGTAACAGATAAGATAAGATATGATAAGATAAGACATTTCTTATTTCTATCTCTTTTTCTCGCTCATTTTTTCCCTCTGCCTCTCTATTTCTCTCTTACTCTCTTTAACTTTCCGATTCTCTCTCCCTCTTCAACTTTCCGATTCTCTCTCCCTCTTTAACTTTCCGATTCTCTCTCCCTCTTTAACTTTCCGATTCTCTCTCCCTCTTTAACTTTCCGACTCTGTCGCTCGCTTATTAAAGTTCGATTGTCAATTGCTGTGACAGAATACCAATCGGTGTGACAGTATCACAATCAAACGTTATGGCTGAGGGCCAAATGACGTAACAGAGAGTTATAAACATCGCCAAGTCCACAGCAAAGTTTATATTCTCATGCCTTGTATCACATGACTCGTCCAGGGATGGGGGTGGTTCACGATTGCTCACAGCGATATTTAACCTTTCCCCAACCAAACAACCAAGACGATACATTACATTCGGTAATCAACATTAGGAACTGACAGACAATTACATGAATGTAATGTAAACACGACATTTTCGGTGCATCAATTGTTCGGTCTCTTTTATACTTATGACAGCTATGCTATTTTAGTGATGCAAATTTAATTATTTTTTCTATTTCTTTAATTAGCATAAAGCGATATTTCCCCCATTTCACCACTTCTATTGGTTGGCTCAAGGCAAACTGCACCGCTGAGTTCAGCATTTTAACATTGAAAATACAATCAACTTGATACACGAAACAAAATATCTACAAAAGTAATTTTTCCCTAACTTATTAGTCTACTCTGTTTGCGTAGTTCATCATAAATATAAGTAACTCTTGAATTACCAGTAAACACAGGATCTCACAAAGAAGGGCGTTGGAAATAAGGGCGTGGGAAGAAAGGGAGTGGGAAGAAAGGGCGTAAGGGCGGTCTGGTACTGGTAAATTTCTTTTTAATTAAGGATGAGGGTGCGGTACTTTCCGCTAATTCAAGAGATTTTGTCCCAGGAAACGGTGGAATAGATCAGCAGCGCTGCCAAAAATCCTGACTTGTAAAAAGTCATTCATCTTATATGATCATGTATTTGAAACTAAAATTACAAATAATGTCCCCTCGGTTCTAAAATGTCTTCACATACATCTGAATGCTGCTATCTGAAATGATAGTTATTTCAAGATTTAAGGTCGAAATAGTAGACGTAAAGATCGACTCCATGAATGAAGACTTTTTCGGTCTACTTTGTCAAAACTGTGTTTCAATAGTCACATAAATAAAAAACAAATAACGGGTGAGACCAGAATGAAAATTAAGCTTTTACAGTTAACTGAGCGGTGTAGTTACGGTTAGTGTCGCACATGGTGTTCTTTCAATCTTGCGCCTTATTCTACAAAAAAAGTTACCGTTTTTTTAAATGTCCCCAATTCTACAATAAGTGTGTGAGAAAAAAAACTTTGTCATATTGCCTTATTGTTCGAAGTTGCAAGGCGTCAGAATGTTGATGTACAATTTTAGTGAGAAAATTGATGATGTGAATTGAATTTGGATAAATAACTATATTGTCGCCAAGGCAGTGAATCAGAAAGAATCTTTGACAGTAATTCACCTATGTTTGCAGGCAGTCGTTTGTGTAGTGATACTAGGCAATGATTCATGATGACTTTAGGCATTTATGCATGATCATTATCAGCCGTGATTCGTGTAATATCTTTGACAATGATTTATATATTATCCGAGGAAGTGATGTATGTTTTTTACCTTAATAATTCATTTATGCTCTTAGGCAGTGACTAGTGTGTGATCTAAGACAATGATTCATGTATGGTCTATGGCGACATTGCATGTAACTAGTCAGTTATTGAAGTAGCCGATATTCGCACAACAAACAATGGAGTTGCGTGTGTACTGGGCGTGATAACAGAAACGGGATATAATTTGTTTTTTAAATAATTAATGGAGAAATAATGGACTCATTTGTTAGGCTGCATCTAAGCTATTACGTTATCTGAGTTGGTATTTCGCATTTATTAAGCAGAGCTCAGGGATTTCTTCATAGCGGCAAACTACTAGAAATAAATTACCATTAGATTATATAGTTCAGCCATTTTATTTTATATTTCTCTTTCTCGTTGTCTGTATAATACTCAAACATATTCCTCTATTTTAATTTGTGTGGGTATATTCATTCAAAACTAGACTGTGAGAGGAGAGGGGTGGTCAAAAGAACTCGCGGGCGCCTGAATTCTTTTTTTTTCTTTCTCTTCTTTTTGCTCAACGCTGTTTTGAGCCACTGTGGTATATTTTGTCAAAGCGATTCTATATCCCTAATTCTGATCTACACCTATGTCTATGTGCTTAAATTTACAAATTTTTCGAAATTTAAAAACTAGGTATCACAATACACCTGAAAGAAAATGTGGGAAATGTAATTGATATGCGTGTCCTGTGCCTAGTTGCAGCATACCGAATGTCGAGAACAACTTCTATGATTGTGAAAAACAAAGACGTTTGTTAATGGGAAAATGTTTTTTGAGGGGGTGAAATCGTTTTCAAAGCAAAGAGTAGAACATTAGAGCACGTTTAAAAATTTTATTTTGATTTGGATAACAGAAAAACAGAAACATTTTCGTCTGTGTTCTTTTTATTTTATCTACTTTACTATTAAGCAGTCTTTAAATTATTTTATGCAACCCTCTCAATAAATTTATATCATGTAATAACTATATGTTGTTTTTTTTCATGGGAACGGATTAATCATTTTCACTTTATTTCTTACATTTGGTATACGTCCTGTTTGGTATACGTCCTGTTTGGTATACGTCTTGTTTGGTATACGTCCTGTTTGGTATACGTCCTGTTTGGTATACGTCTTGTTTGGTATACGTTCTGTTTGGTATACGTCCTGTTTGATATACGTCCAAGGGTCTGGAACGGCTAATAACGTATAACGAGGTACCACTGCGTACCTCACTTTCAATCAAGTTCCGCTTCTCTCGTGTCATTTCCCAAAGTCATCCCAATAAAAACACACCCTAAGTTTCTACAAAAACCAGCATTGTGTTTTCCCTATCCCACCCACACATAAAAATGGGAGTGATCCATTTTAACGGGACTTAATTAAAGCCATCGGTTCGAACTCTATCATTTCGCAGAAGCAGCTGGCACGCAACAAAATCGTTTGATCGTTTTAAAATTCCCTCATCCTGAAGTAAAGGGTTAATACACGCTTTGGTGTATTTCTTTGGTGAGAGCGAGAGCGAGGGCCTTGACCTGATTTTGCATTGGAATAATTTCCAGATTAAATTAGACCTTAGAGAAGCAATTGTTAGAACCAGCACTAGCGTGAGAGTGGAAACCTTGAATTGGCTGAGAGTGGGAACCTTGAATAGGCTGAGAAGGGAACCTGCTCTATGATGAGAGTGGGAACCTGCTCTATGATGAGAGTAGGAACCAGGAACAGATTGGACAAAGGAGATGGGTCAAAACTGTTAGTGAGACTTGTAAACGATTTTCGTCAATTCTTTAAACCAGGGAATAAAATATTTCCAGTTAATTTCTTGTAGACTGCACGGGTCGTGGTTGACGAATAGGTGGACATGATTTGGTGTTATCAGTTGGGTGTTTTTTTTGTTTTTTTAATTTATTTTTTTTGGTGCCCCCCCCCCCCAAGGTGACATTCATTTTGGAACTTACCAATGGTGGACACCAAGGTGATACAAAACAACAGCGCAGAGGCGATGTCCCATCTGGTTCCTGTATCATCCAACTGCTGGCTGAGCGTCTCATTTGCCGTGTTATTGTCCGCCCCGGACTGACCAGTAACGTAGGTGTCCATGATCTCAAGGGCCGACACCCCCGCCCCGTATGTGTCCAGCACCCTGACGACGTACTGCCGCAGCATGTCGGGTGTTATATGCGAGAGATTACCTAGCAGAAGTAAGAAACACGGAAGTAAGAAACACAAAAGTAAGAAACATAGAAATAAGAAACATAAAAGTAAGAAACACAGAAGTAAGAAACATAAAAGTAAGAAGCACAAAAGTAAGAAACATAGAAATAAGAAACACAAAAGTAAGAAACACAGAAGTAAGAAACATAGAAGTAAGAAACACAGAAGTAAAGAAACACAGAAGTAAAGAAACAAGCCGCATAGATTTTTGGAGATTATCTACAGAACCTCATGAAGCGTTTCGTAAATAAAACACGGTTGATAATGTTTAATCTTCTGTCATTCGTTACAGAAATTTACAGAATATTATTACTTACATACATTTCCATCTCATTATTATTATTTATTTAGACGTGCATATGTAAACAAAAAGGTTTTTCTTCATTATTTTTTTTGCATAACAGTACGAATTTTCTGTGTTATGTCACAAACTTTGGGTGTCATGGAACAACCGCGACTTGGACGATTTTACGAAATAATGACTTTGGATTAATCGATTAAAATTTTACCGATTAATCGAACAAACATTGTTTAATCTGTACCAGCCGTACTTTAAATTAACTTAATCAACTGCCAGAGTCAAAACTTACTGAGAAATTTCTCGTGGTCGATGGCAAACTCTATCTTGACCCTCTGCTCGTAATCTTTCTCCAGGAAGTGGAAGACCACGGCCCCAATGACCAGGTAGAGCAAGGTCACCAAGACCATCACGATATAAGCCGTCCGCTTCATCTTTGTGGGTCGTCTGTGGGAAATGAGGAAACAGGTTTCAACTCCATGAGAGATAATATTGACTTACAGAGAAATGTTATTGGTGTATAAAAAATACATTTTTCAAGAGGCCTTATATTCTGTCGAGAACTGTCGTAGTCTGTCATTTATTAGTTATGGTATAGTCTGTCCTATATGAGACATGATATAGTATGTCCTTTATGAGAGATGGTATAGTCTGTCTTGTATTAGAGATGGTATAGTCTGTCCTTTATGAGATATGGTATATTCTGTCCTTTATGAGATATGGTATATTCTGTCCTATATGAGATATGGTATAGTATGTCCTTTATGAGATATGGTATAGTCTGTCCTTTATGAGATATGGTATAGGCTGTCCTTTATGAGATATGGTATAGTCTGTCCTTTATGAGATATGGTATAGTCTGTCCGTTATGAGATATGGTATAGTCTGTCCTTTATGAGATATGGTATAGTCTGTCCTCTCTTAGAGCTGTAGTTATATAGTCTGTCGTGTCGGGAACAAGTGTAAAACGAAAAACTTGCAATTCTTTAATTAAATATGCTTGTTATTTAACCTAAAATGCCAACAATTTTGAAATCTCAAAACATCAAGGTCTTTTCGGAAATATTTTGTCCGAACTTTTGATATTTGGCCCATACTGTTGATGTTTGGCCCATACTGTTGATATTTGGCCCATACTATTGATATTTGACCCACACCGTTGATATTTGGCCCATACTGTTATTATTTTAAAAGTAATTAACATCAGAGCAAATTAATTCACAATTTGTTTGAAGATATATCTGAAAAATTATGCCAGTGCCTCTAACATACGGGTATAACTAATGCGGTTCTTTTTTTTCCTTCATTTTTTCCCCTTAATTCCTAATGTTCATAGATATTGCTGGTTATTGGCGATAAATTTCCAAGACGATATTATTTGACAAAGGAAATTCTCAACAGAATACAATCTGAAAATTTATTTATTTCTGCAACCTTTTTTGGAATATTTAAATTCAAATCAACAGAGACATTCTCGTTCTAAGACATCATTTAAAAAAGCCTTCAGTACGCTTCGTTCAAACATCCCTTCTAAATCATTCTTAACTGTAGCATGTAGTGTTTATGGCTATCATCTAGGAATGCTGTCGAGAAGAGGTGGCCTCTACGCGGCTCGACAGACGAGTAAGGTCGTGGATCAGACCACGACCTGAAACTGACAACTCCAGGCATGGAATGCCGAAGTCCGATGTTAGGTGCTAGTCAGTGGCGTCACTAGCGGGGTGCGGGATGACGGGCCGCCCCGGGTGACACCATCAAGGGGGTGACACCAGACCGTAAAATTCTATATATTCCCGTTATTTGGCACTGGAACACTCGGAGGAGTTCTATGGGTTAAATCAAGAGGTGGTGACACCATTAGCTACCGCCCCGGGTAACACCATGAGCCACCGCCCCGGATGACACCAACCCTAGTGACGCCTCTGGTGCTAGCCATATATGATTACAGTCGCTGTACGGATCTTAGGCAATCAATGAAATGTGCTACCAAGTGAAATCAAAGATATGTGCTACCATGTGCTGTCAATGATATGTTCTACCAAGTGCAATCAATGAAACGTGCTACCAAGTGCAATCATTGATATGTGCTATTAAGTGCTATCAATGATATGTGCTTCCAGAAGCAATCAATGATATGTGCTACCAAGTGCCAGCAATGATATGTGCTACCAGGTGCTATCAATGAAATGTGCTACCAAGTACAATCAATAATATCTGCTACCAAGGGCAATCAATCCTCATCCTTTTAGGAGTTTCAGAATTGATTTTACAATAAACGTGAAATAAATTTGCTCATGAATATTTTTATTTGCTTTTTTATTTTGAAAGAACTCAAAAAGGTCTACCAAAACGATGGCACGTGACGTCACAGAGGGATTACCGATCAGGGCTTAAACTACAGCCCTGCCTCAAAGCCGCAGCTTTTCACCGAGATCAATAGGTCCTTACGCATCAACAAACACGACTTAACAGCTAGTGTTAATCCTAGGATGACATTTTAAACAATTAAGCCTGTTGATAATAAAATTCCTTTTAATATTGCGATGATGGTATGGATTTATACAACTCGCATTATTTTTGCCCTTAGTCCAAGAAAAGCGTGACACATCAGATGAACCAAAGGGCACTTGAATGAGAGTGGCCCAATTTTGCTTTGACTCATTGAGCAATGTTGCCATACACTTATTCTTGATCTTTTAAATGATTGGTCAATAACAACCCATGGGAGACCTTGGTCTAATGTACAGAATTAATCTCGTTATATTTAGTCAACAGAAGACAGTCCGGGTATTTCCGGAGTGCAGACGTTTTGAAAACTTTTCTTCAGCATGAAGTGACAGTCCCTGTTTGCCACCCTGAGCAATCTCAGAGGTGACTTTTGGGCTCAATTAAGTTAATTTGCTCTGGCTTCATGCGCCAGTTATCGGTGTTTTCAAGACGCTTCGATTGCTAATATTGCAACATAAGACGATTGGTGAGACAGTAGATGATATAATGAAAACTTTCTTTCAAACTTGAGGACATCGATTTAAAAAGAGAGTCGCGTATTATTTCAAAACATTTCGCAGCTCCGATTGTGGTCACTTTCAAGGGTATGTTATATGAACACAAAGAATCCCATTATATTTTTTCCATCCAGTATTTCGGTGACAACTGCTCAACGTAATTCGTATTGCCTTGTGGCCTAACATGGGTTTCTGCAGCCCGTGGTAGCTGCCAAGTTTGCCACCCTTTCCCCTTATAAAATGAGATGCTATAATTAATAAAAAATTGAATTTTTATTTAGAAAAAAAATAACAAGAGAATTATAAATTGTTATTTTTTTAAATACAATAGAGTAGCCTTTCTGTCTTGAAGTAAAATTGAAGTTTTCCGTTTGACAAAATCTTTGATGGCACTGTCAATTTGAATGTTATCAGTCATGTTTCATGTTTACAGCTAACGTAGCCAAATGAATCAATCTAAGTGAACTCATTGTTGAACATAAGCAATTTTTGTTAAACTTAAATTTATTGGAGCTTCTCTCACAGCTGGCATTGTTTAAAATAAATGAATGGAATTATTATATTAGGCCGTAAATATTTCTAGCATAAATACCGTTTTAAAATGTAATAAACCAATTGGGCTTGAATTCATTCACATATTTTTATTGCCCGCCAGTTCAATGCTTTTTAAATGCTAGCTGAGATGCGTGCTCCAATCAACGTCAAATGGACAAGCTGGTTTAAGAAAATCGAATCTGTTTTTCAAATTCTGTCTCTGCCGAAACCCCTCATGAATTTCTACAATAATCTTATTTAATGATGAATAAAACGTTCTTCCCAGCTCCCTATGATGTGACAAGCCTCTTTCTTCTCTTATGTATGTCAATTTCCTTACCATCCGTTTCTCTGTGAAGTACGTTAAGTTATCTGCTTGTAAATAAATTTCGGGAATCATTGACCTCATGAAGTGCAGGTTTTCGGACCCCCCACCACTACCCCACCCCAACTCAAAAACAAAAAAATCAATTTAAGAAAATAGATAAAAAATAAAAGATTGCACTATGCCTTTAACAAATTTTCTGCGCCTGTTTCCGTGTTTAAGTAGCGTGTATGCTCATGTGTTGGGTACGTTCCCAATCTCGATGTACTAATTGTATTTGCAAATTTTTTCCTAAACGTTTTGGTCATTTAATTACTTCTATTAAGCCCCTGTATGTTTTTGAAACTTGATTCGTTGCTATAGGATTTATCCGATGCAGTAATTTAGGCTCTTTCAACTCTAGCGGCTTCTTAAGTCCCTTGATTTTTTTTTTATTCCATTAGCATTAGTTGGGTTTTTCCAATATGGAGTTTGAAGTTTTAGCAGTAAGAACTTTGACATATATGAAGGTATTTCCATCCTTGACTTTTTTTTTATTTAGTTTGAAAGCGCCACTTACTTTTAACCTTTTCATTTTTATAAGCTAATTAACGACCAGCACTTTGGCGCCATTAACAATATGCTGCCTGGGGCATTACCCCCTGTTCCTACGCCGCTGTTGTCAACCCATTCCCAAACAACGCCCGACACCAGCCATTTTTCTGTACTCTAACAAATGTAGATTCTCCACTAAGCTGCGGGTCACAATCTGAACACAACCAAAAGTACGACGTATGTCTGTCTACCTGACATGTTAAGTCAACAGGAACATGTCTGGGGAATGTCTGCTAATTCAGTGGTTCCAAAGTTACGAATCCGCAGACCAAAATTGCGAGCATTCGATACTTTTCACCCAGCACCTCCACAACATGAGTATAGAAAAACGTGTAAAAAATTAAACAGCAATAGTTGATGGACATGGCACTGCTGTTCGATACACTGGGGAAAATGTGTCCACCTTGGCGAGGGAGAATAGAACCGCTGACCTTTCATTTCGCTTTTGACAACCTCGGCGGGGGAGGCAACGATGTCAATGGGTTTCTTAAAATAAATTTACGCCCTAGACGCCCATTAAAATCTGGGTCAAGTTATTTTCATCTTTTTCTCCTGACGAAAATGCGCTTTGTCGTTAGAAAACAAAGCTCTCGTCTTCAGTGATTAGTAACAGTCACTCCTCAATTGTTGGTCATCGAATGACTTTGTCCTAACATTTGGAACATAACCCCGAGTCGTTTCAGATACACCTTAGTAGGCGGATGGGAGTGGGTGGGGTCTGGTACAGTTTTTTAGAACCGCCCATGTTCAGCGCGGTTATCCCCGTTGACACAACATAGTTATTCCCTGCCCCACCCTTCCTGTTGACTTAAAGCATTTTGCACTGGTTTTCTGTTAGTTTCTTTTAGTTATGCAGTTTGGGTCCTACCCAGTGGCATCACTAGAGGGTGTGGTGGGGGCGGGCCGCCCCGGATGACACCATCAGGGGAGTGACACCAGAAGGTAAAAAACTATATATTCCTGTTATTAGGTACGGGAAACCTCGGAGGAGTTCTATGGGTTAAGTCGTTAAGGGGTGACACCATGAGCTACCGCCCCGGGTGACACCAACCCTAGTGACGCCTCTGGACCTACCAAAGAATTAAAGAATTATTATTCTTAATGGGAAATTTCAATCTTCCCTATCAAAATATTTTAATTTTAGCCTTCGGGGGTAAAATAAAAAGTATATATATAGTGCTTCTTAATGTAAGCTCACTGTTATGTTCAATACACAAACAAAATTGTCGTCTATATTTTTTTTTTGGGGGGGGGATGCTATGACCTATAAGATGAGCTGTTTACGATTCTATGCATAATCTTCTGTACAGAAGGAGCGTTTGTAACATATACGATAACATAGATTGCTGAAGTAACTTCAAGTTTTATACTCTTCCTGAATAACATATAAGATATGTTTGTCTCTCCTTCCTGATTCCTAGGTACCCTTATACGACAACCCTTGGGCGGATTAAGACTGGACGGGGCCCCGGGCTGCGATCAAATGAGACCCCTATCCAGCCAGCGTCCCTTAAAATAAAATGATTGCTAACAGCGAATATAAGACTGTAACTAAATATTAATAATGAAAAAAAAAAAACGAACACGAAGAAATAACTGATTGAAGTGTTCGCCGGTATGTTACAGTTTAGTGTGAAAAGACACACACAAAAAAAATATTCCACCAGTGGAAATCGAGCCTTTACTCTTTCTACACGGCCAACGAAGCTTGTCTATAATGATAAATTTTAAAAATATAAACTATATTTATACTTTGTTCTCTAAGTGAGCCAATTAAATCAAGTTTTTCGATTATTAAGACTATCAGGTCTGAACAGCGATCAGTTTAATAGATAAGATTTATAAATTTATTTAATGTATTATATTTTCAAGGGTTCGTGCAAACATTTGTGCACGTTTATTATTAAATATAAAAAGTTTGAGGCCCCCAAACTGTCGGTGGCCCCTGGCTATAGCCCGTTCAGCCCCCCCCCCCCACCTAAATCCGCCATAGCGACAACCTGATAAGCCGAATTGGTATGTGAGGTACAGTTTGAGGAGCCCTGCTATAGTTATCCGGCCTACAGAAATGTAACCAGACGCTTGGTGTTACATTCTCGGGTGGCAATCCAGATTGTATGAGAATCGTGTTAAATTATTTGTTAGACGTGACACGCGTGGAGAAAAACGTACGTGTATCTCAACTGGTATTTATACATAGTAACGGAGTTACGTTAAGGTATAACAGTGGTAATTACGTTAAGGTATAACAGTAGTAACAGGGTTATGATAAGATATAACAGTAGTAACGGAGTTTTGTTAAGTTATAACAGTAGTAACAGAGTTACTTTAAGATATAACAGGCTTAGGGGGCAAGCAATTTTTAAAACGTTTCTGAATCCCCCTGTCTAGATTACAGAACATCCCCCGCCCCCACGTACAACTTACAATAATCAAATTGTACCAGATTATTTCGTGACTTCTCACATACCATTCCTACCTCAGGCATTTTCTACAAGCCCCGAAGTAGTTAGTTGTGACAGTCCTGATAGTAATGATAGGGAGTTTATCTACACTTAGTTGATATTTTCATGGCTGACAAGAGGAGTCGGAATGTGTGTGTGTATGTATGTGTTTGAGAGAGAGAGAGAGAGAGAGAGAGAGAGAGAGAGAGAGAGAGAAAGAGAGAGAGAGAGAGAGAGAGAGAGAGAGAGGAGAGAGAGAGAGAGAGAGAGAGAGAGCTGTGTAGACATGGTGCAAACCTTGGATCTATAATCAGGTGATGTTAGTCCAGTTGTCGGTATGAATATGATGTTTATCTTTCATTGAAACTTATGGCATTTCATAAAAACACATCCGTCAAGGTTCAGCTGTTGTTGCTTTTTATGTGTTAAGCGCGTGTCCTTGGAATTATGGATATTTTTAAACACTCAATGTGCCTGTTACTGTTAGTGAAGTATGCTATTGTACCAAAGCTTCCGGCACGGGTCGAACAACTGGTCGCATCAAGAAATGAACATAGCGAAACTTCAGCTATGACCAGACCATACAAAATCAATAATTCTTCACTTGGTTATGAGTATGTGTTTAATTCAGCTGAAACTTAAAGACACACAGCGGCGTGTCGAACTACATGAGTCAGCGATATTGTACAGCTGCATTTACGGTGGGGGAGGAGGAGCGCTACGATAGAGAATGGGTACTTTAAAAAAAAACTTTTTTCGTCTTCCTCGATTCATTTTACATTTATAAAAATAGATTTTTGTGTTGAACGTAAATTAAAAGAAAGATTTAATTTTTCTTAGATATGCAGATCTTATTCAAGCGATTTTGATCAATGTCCCTATACCACCTGCCTTGACAGTTACAAGCAGGGACAGTTGCAAGCAGGGACAGTTGCAAGCAGGGACAGTTGCAAGCAGGGACAGTTGCAAGCAGGGACAGTTGCAAGCAGCAAGCAGGGACAGTTGCAAGCAGGGACAGTTGCAAGCAGGGACAGTTGCAAGCAGGGACAGTTGCAAGCAGGGACAGTTCCAAGCAGGGACAGTTCCAAGCAGGGACAGTTACAAGCACGGCAAGTGCCAAGCGTAACCCAAAAACGACTTCCTTTCATATAAAAACTTTCCCTATCAACATACACCTGAGATAAACACGCGGCCTGACACTAACGTTGCCCAAATGTCATGTGACAAGCGAGTGCTTTGACAGAAAAAACCCCGTTGCCATTGATTTCAACTTTATAAAAGACTCTATCGCCGATCGCCAATAACAAGTCAGCGGTGATAACATGTTTCACATTTAATCATGCTTAATAAAACGTTTCTTATTTATTGTGATACTGTAAACGAGACGAAAGTGAGATAACCATATAATATATCGCTTACAAGCAGAGCTCTGCATCCATTTGGACGCGCCTTTCGGACAAGAACCGCTCTAAGAAGCCACCAAAAGGACACACAAAAAGGCTGCCAAAGCTCGTGGCTAATGTGAAGAATATAGGGCTGAAGTGAAGAATATAGGGCTGAAGTGAAGAATCTCGACCGTGACGTCACGACGCTACCGGTTGCTGGAAACAGAGTTCTATAAATTCTAAAAGGATTTTCAAAAATGAAAAGTTTTAGGCTTAGGGTTTCGGTTAGGTATAGCTTTAGAATTTTAGGACAATAGACGTTTCTAAGGTTTGGGTTAGGTATAGCTATAGAATTTTAATTTTAGCTTTTTTAAGGACATGCCATAACAACAAAGATGGCCGCCGGTAATGACCGTGACGTCACGGTCGAGATTCTACATGTTTATAGAATATCGATTGTGACGGATACACAACAAAACGGTTCCGAGCCCACAACGCAGCTCCACATTTTATACCCGACTTTACCTAGTAACCCCGCTATATATTCTGTTCCCAGGATAGAGCACCGTACTGACAACTGGAAACTACAGACAATATCCCTTTGGGCAACATCTGAGCCTTAGTATCTCCCAAAGTGTGCAAAAAAAAAAAAAAAACTCCCAACATTTTCAGAACCCAAATATGAAGTGGATGTGAAGAGCGGAGCACGCAAACAACCGAACGTTTCAGATGACGTAACAACGGCTCCGCCCCTGTGAGTCCGATGGTCCGTGCCACCGACTCAGGTGAACCTGTCAACTGAGCTCATGGCACGGGGACAGGCTGATTGCTTCACACATCTGTCCTGTTCGTCACGGTCTTACTGTTACAACAGCTGGACGCTGACAGACAAGGGTCACGGCTGTCACAACTATCGATAAGCGCATTGCTTCAATTCTATATATAACGACTGCTACCTATTACGTGTGGGACAAAACGTAGTTTCAATAAACTATACATTCTAATCTTAAATGACTGCTGGAATATATTTTCTCTGCTTATTTGCACGAATAGTATCTTATTTTTTTTAAATTCTTAACTCACAAATCAGAAGCACCTCAGATCTCAGTGCAGATCAATATATAAACACCGTCGACTCCTCGGGGGGCTCTATCCACTGGCCCACAGCCGAACACACAAGCAGTCGCTCACACGAGTAATCTCCCCCAAGAAATGTGCCTCTAGTTTTCTTCCTACGGGCTACGGAACCGCCGCACTGAAACATAAACATTGGTAGAGACGTCACGGCCGGAGAGTGTACCGTACACTCTTTATCCAAGTGCATAGTAGCCCCCCCCCCCCACTCCCACGCAAACTGTGTCATCTCTGATACCGACGAGTACACACCTAGTGCGTAGTGTGTTTTTACCCTCGTGTTACACATATTGTGTGCAGAGGAGTGTTCACTAAATGAACAATAGGGTCCCCGTCCCGTCCCAAACCCCCCCCCCCTACCAAGAAAACTCTTATATGAATTCTTCGAAAACAATGGAGAAATTGAAAAAGAAAATATTTTTTGTTCATGCGAATAAACTGTACTATCGTTCATATGTCAATCTATTTGTGTATTTCCTCCCATGTGGATCTATTACAGATGCCTGTGTAAGCTACAGAGCAATAAAAGAAAATGTTAAAAAATACCAGTTTTTTTTTTCTTTGTAAGAATCAGGGTCATATTAGTCACATTTATTAGCCGGCTGTTTGACTGACAATCATCAGCTGGATTGTAAATTTCTTGCTTAATTTTATTTTGCGTTTTAAAAGATGGGGGGGGGGGATCTTTACATTTAAACTAGAGCTGCGGAAATGTACGATTAATTTCTCAATTAATCGGAAAAATAGCGATTAAAATTATTTTAAATCGATAAAATATCGATTAAAATTGTTTAAATGTTGTTTTTTTTATTCCGATTTACTAATAAATAATTCATTATTAATAATAAAGTTGTGTTGTTTTGTTTTTTTACATACACACTTCTCCTTTAAAAAAAAAAGATTTGTAAAATGTAAACTTTAAAACAAGCTGTTTTATAAGGAAAATGATATTTTAAAAATTAAACATTGTTTTTACTTAATTAACAATAACAAAATTTAAATTCATTGACATTATTTTGAGCTACTTATTTTTAAATATATCTCCTAACAATATTATATACATTTTTTTAAAACACTTTTTAAAAATGCCATGAAATGGCACAAATTGTGAAAGAAAATAAATAACATAGAGAAAAAAGTGATTATGAGGTACTAGAAAAAAAATCATAACTTTTGAACCATTTGGGATGAATAGATTATCTTTATTTTATTTTATTGTTATTTATTTTATTTATTTTTTTGTTAATCATCAAACAATTTCTATACAGCTGGATGACTTTTATATTTTTAAAATTAATTTGAAATATTCAGCCAAGTGCCTAAATTTTAATGCGTTATTTAACTTATTTTTATTGCTAAGTATGTTTTAAAATTTATACAGTTTTTTTTTCTTTTTTTTTATATAGTTAAATATTAATTTAAACTAAAATTTGTAAAAATTTTATTACAAATCCTGATTCATTTTGTAAAATATATTTTTAAAACATAATTGTAATTGTAATGCGTTTTCAAATATATATTTTTTTTACAACTCATATGACCTTTATGTAACATGCCTTGAAATAACACTTGAGAAATGAGACTTAGCAATATTTTATATTGTTTGTATGCAGTCGTATAAAAAAAAACTTGGATTTCATTTTTTTTTATAGTTCAGAATATTGTTATTTTTTTAAATGTCATTAAGACGGGGAAATAGCTCAATAAAACAAAAATTGTCAACTGCCTGTTTTTGTTACTTTTTTAAAAAAAAAGTTAAGTTTAATGACGTAATACATCTTTATGTTAACTTTAATCAAAATTATTCATTAATTAATTTGTAATTTTTCAAAGTAAGCGATTAAATTTAAATTAATCGATAACAGCCCTAATTTAAACACTTTAACCCCACCACGCAGCACCTAAACCAGATTTTAGGTTGCTTCTCTAAAAAAGAATTTATTACTTTATTGTTGCTACTGTTTATTATCCTAAACCGGGCCAATGCTAACCCTGTGTCACTCTCGCTGAGACGGAGGGATTGGTTTGTAACAAATAACGTTTTCGAACGGATGTGTCTTTCAATAAATAAATCACGTTTGAGAAGATGGATCTAAATGAAAACCCGCCACTGCTCGCGGCTAATACATGTACGCGCAATGTCCATTCCATCCATGGGGAAGTAAGCCCATATCGTTATGAGATCGGTTAACAAGGAGTAGTGTCCCATCTCCCATTGTAGCTTGTGACAGCAGATGTAAACATTATTGGGATGTGTCATGTTATCACATGCTGGCATGTTTGTTGGTTTGTGTTTGTTTGTTTGTTTGTTTGTTGTTTTTTTTTTTTGTTTGTTTTTTTTTTGGTGTCCATTGCAAGAGGAACGGAACAAAAACTGACATTTACAAGTATTATAATTGACACTGTATTAATAAAATCTTTGGTTTTAATTTCTCTCATCGAGTAATTTATAATATAAATAATTTATGTTGACTAATGTCAACTAATAAGCCAAATAATTTTTTATGTTGTTAAATAGATTTTCGTATACATGTATTTAGTCACATTTGTTCAAGTTCAGGAGCTTTTCAATGAACAGTCTATTAAAAATAAATTGCCTAGGCGTGTAACTGCCAAGTATGTGACTTTTTAGGTGTCTCACTGCCTATGTCTGTCACTGTCTAAGTCTGTCACTCATGTGTGTGTCAATGACGGCGTGTCACTGCGTATGTGGGTAACTCCCTGTGTGTCTCACTGCCTGACTGTGTGTATCGATCCCCGTGTGTGTCACTCCCTGTGTGCCTCACTACCTGACACTGCGTGTCACTCCCTGTGTGTCTCACTACCTTACCGTGTGTCACTCTCTGTGTGTTTCACTCCCTGTGTGTTTCACTCCCTGTGTGTTTCACTCCCTGTGTGTTTCACTCCCTGTGTGTTTCACTCCCTGTGTGCCTCACTACCTGACACTGTGTGTCACTCCCTGTGTGTCTCACTACCTGACCGTGTGTCACTCCCTGTGTGTTTCACTCCCTGTGTGTTTCACTCCTTGTGTGTTTCACTCCCTGTGTGTTTCACTCCCTGTGTGCCTCACTACCTGACACTGTGTGTCACTCCCTGTGTGTCTCACTACCTGACCGTGTGTCACTCCCTGTGTGTTTCACTCCCTGTGGTGTGCCTCACTACCTGTTTGTGTGTGTCACTCCCTGTGTGTGTTACTGCCAGGCTTTGTATGCCACTACCTAGGTAGCAGAGGCGTTACTAGGTTTGGTGTCACCCGGGGCGGTAGCTCTTGGTGTTACCCCCTCACGACTTACCCCATAGAACTCATCCGAGTCTTTCAGTGCCAAGTAACGGGAACATACAGAATTTTACATTTTGGTGTCAACCCCTGTAATTGTATCACCCGGGGCGGCCCACCCCCACCGAAACCCCCTAGTGACACCACTGCTAGGTGGCAGGGTCTTATTTTTCGCAGACTCTTAAAGTACTTTCTCCTTTCTACACACAAAAACCCTGGGCATTTCCCGTCCTTTTATATATATATATATATATATATATATATATA
>MUZC01000033.1:386063-412037 GCA_002072015.1 Radix auricularia | reverse complement strand
TTTTTCTTTTTGTGTCAGGTTCAAATTTTTCTCGAACCGAAAACTACAAACCAGAAGTACAGCAAGAACTTTAAAGGATTTTAGTGTAAGAATCATTGATTTAGAAATCATTTAACAGCCCCAGCCCTGCCCATCACCAACAAATTGAAAACATAACACTGACACATACGACGAGACAATGGATTGTAAAGACTGAATGTGTTGTGGCGGTGCATTGTCCAGCTTAAGTACCATTATGTCAGATATTGAGGCTGAAGTGAAGAATCTCGACCGTGACGTCACAACGTTACCGGTTGCTTGGAACGAGAATTCCTTCCTTTGAATCATGTTTATTTTCTTATTTATTTATTACTTCCCCTTTCAGGGGAAACTTGTGAATTTAATTAAAAATTAATGAAAAATAACAGGGGAGGGGCTGAGGGGAGGGCCTCCCCTTATATATTCTAAAAATTAAAAAGAAAAATTCATAAAAAACAGGGGAGGGGTTGAGGGGGGCCCTCCCTCCCCTAATATATTCTAAAAATATAAAAATGCGGAACTATATTATGCAATGCTTTTTTTTTAAAGTCACGTGCCTTAGCAACAAGATGGCCGCCGATAATGACGTCATGGTCGACATAGTACATGTTTACCGATATTAAGCATTATCTTATTGGTCAGTCTGTGTTCTGGAAGGCCGTCGGAACATAATATGCCAGAGAGGCGTCGCCCAGTCTCAACATAATGTGCAACATATTACAACGTGCCTACACAACATATATTGTCATAATTACTTTTAGCTAAAATTCTTTAAAAGGGTAGCTACCTTATCGCATATTTATCCTCATTAGAATAGCTTAAAATGTATGCTAAGTATGCCAAAGAACAAGTATCCCGATATTTCAACAAGCTTAGCTCCGTCAATAACGTATTCTTTTATGTTCTCGGGAAAAGCTAAATATTTGTCAGAAAGCTAGCAGATGAAGCGAGGCAGAAGAAATTTTTAAGCGCTTCATAACAAGAAAGATAAATTTATAATGAGTTGAACTTTATCACGGGATTCAATCCAGTGCCCGTGTTATGTATTATGCATTCCAGGGGCATGGGTCTCCAAACTACGGCCCATGGGCCAGATGCGACCCGCAAGGCCCTCTCATCCGGCCCCTGGAGACCTTTTAATCTCGAAAAAGATTCTATTTTTATCAGTACTTAACCAAAAAACTTAGTATCTGGGGGTTAGTATTCGGCCCCCAAACGCGGCTCTTCTGTAGAAAAGTTTGGAGACCACTGATGTATTCTATAGGTTTTTTGTAACGATGTAGTTTTCACGTAGAAGTTGGGGAGGGGGGGGCTACAATTTTTCAGTTGTCTGCAGCAGCGAGTCTTAATGAGAATTTTAAAGAATGTTTATATCGAATTCAACAACCTGTATTTATTTATTTGATATATGTATCATAAATAACGATTCTAAAACATGTAAGTGCTAAGGACGTATGTTTCAAGCTTTCAAACACTCTTTGTTTTAAACTCTTTTTTTTTCTTTATGTTCGATTTAAGTCGTTGCGAATAACAGACTCGCTATTAATTGAACCTCAGATCCGGGCACATCGGAGCATGAGTCTGAACATCAATATTTCAAGAAACGGGCGGTAAAGCACAGCGGCGAACAGTTGGGGGGGGGGGGGTAGGGAATCATGCATCTAAATATTTATTACCGCCCTTGAACACTCGGGTCAGGCCACGGTTAACACATGTAGTGTTTGTCGGCCCTCGCTCTGTTGGATTGTCACGCAAGAAGCAATCGTTTCAGCCCACACTGACATTCGCTTATGTATCGCTTTCCCGTTAATTCATTGTTGACTATTCCAACATCGGCTCCGACTATGTGGACATCAATTTCTAAGTCTTCTGACTCTCCATTGAAGCCATTTTGTAACAGATTGATTGGGACAATGATGAGATTGCGTGTTGGGAAACGAAATATGACTTCTCGCTCGAAGAATCTGGACTCGGTATCAGTGTGTTTGCCTTTAAACGGTACATTGTTCGTTCCATCGTAGGTTGGAGTTTTTAATGGATTGCAAACACACAAATCATGTGGAGCTGATTTTGATCCGCCCCGGGTATCTTATTTCCCCGTTACCCTCTGTATTTGTTGTGATTTCCCCTATCCGCTATCTGGGGAGGCGCTCGGTGAAAGACTAGTATCTCCCCCAGAGCAAAACACAAATACTTTTTTTGTTTTAAATTGTGACGTGGACAAAAAAAATTTAAACTTTATAAGACCATCTTTTTGCAACAACAAAAAATAGGATATTGATGGAACTGGTTATTGATTTTAAAGGTACATTAACTTGCAAAAATATCTTCCCAATTAAGTAAATATGACTTGGACATATTTCAAGATTATAAATTAGACCTTAAACCCACCGCCCTACACTAACCACCATGAGAGACGCATCGCAGTTTGATCATCTCTCCCTTACTCAGAGGCGTCACTAGAATTGGTATCATCCCGTGCGGTGGCTCATGGTGTCACCCCCTCACAACGCACACCGTAGACCTCCTCGGAGTCCTCCAGCGCCAAATAACAAGACCATACAAACAAATGGACAGTTTGGTGTCATCTCTAGAGATGGTGTCATCCCGTGCGTTCCGCACCTCCCATCCCTATTGTGACGCTTCAGTCCTTACTGTGCACTACTTTGTGCATTAAAATGTGAAACAAACAAAAAATAGTTTTAATTTGAAGAAATTTTAGTTGAATTATTATCTTATTCGTACTCGTCGAGAAATGAAAATGTAGATGTAAATCATCAAACCTCTGGGAAATGTTCCATTCCCGTCAAGTTCGACGGCCATTTTTCTCATTTATTGTAACCGACACTAAGCTTCACTGCGGCTGAGTATTGTAGTAAACGAATGAATCTTCCCACAACCTCCAGATAGGCTTTCAGCCTTACTCAACTAGGCAAGCAGTCTTAGATTGTTTGTATATATAGATGTTTAGACATAGCTTGGACTTAGCTCCGCCTGAAAACAGAACCTTCTTGGCATAGATTCCGGGGCTTTCGTTGCTGCTAGGCGCCATAGACTAAAACAATCAGTCTGGTAGAAAATGTCAATGGGACGTCATTGATAGTGACTTGAGGATGATGGAGCATATGACGTTATTTCACAATGCGCCACAGTCGTGAATTATTATTATTATTTTGTGTGTGTGCGTGCCTCATAACCTTGTGGTCGTGTGTTATCCTAATGTTTCCATTATACAATTTTCGGGGATTCGTAGACTTGGCCGCGCCCATCTCCTCTCCAAGTCAGCGGACGTTTTCTAGCAATAGTCATGAGTCAACATTTTTTATTGTGGCTTAACGTAGGCTAGGTCCCATGCTCACCGGCGCTTTATTGACTTCGCTATCCGCTAAATTATCATTTCGATCAGCCTATAAAATAACTATTAAAAAAAAGAGACAAACAATCGGATCCCTCCTTCTCAGGGCTGGATTAAGATTGCACGAGGCCCCTGGCTGCAATTCCACCTGGAGCCAAGTCCAGCAAATTTAAAATACAATATAATAAGTTTGGGACTCCTTAATTTAGCTTTAAATCATTGGGGGACCCTTGCTTTAGCGCCATCACCCCCCCCCCTTAATCCGGCCCAGATCCAAATAAATAACGGTTTATTTTTCAATAGTGAATACATTTATTTTGTATTTCTAATGTCTCTCTAACAGTTTCCAACAGACTGGAAGATACGGTTGGTCTGTGTAGGGGTGGGGCAGAGCTACATATATAGACTGGTAGATACGGGTGGTCTGGGAAGGGGGTGGGGCAGAACTACATATATAGACTGGTAGATACGGGTGGTCTGGGTAAGGGGTGGGGTAGCACTACGTTTATAGACTGGTAGATACGGGTGGTCTGGGTAAGGGGTGGGGCAGCACTACATTTATAGACTGGTAGATACGGGTGGTCTGGGTATGGGGTGGGGCAGCACTACATTTATAGACTGGTAGATACGGGTGGTCTGGGTAAGGGGTGGGGTAGCGCTAAATATATAGGACTAGCCTAGTAGATAGGGTGGTCTGGGTATGGGGTGGGGCAGCACTACATTTATAGACTGGTAGATACGGGTGGCCTGGGGAGGGGTGGGGTAGCACTACATATATAGGCCTAGACTGGTAGATACGGGTGGCCTGGGGAGGGGTGGGGTAGCACTACATTTATAGACTGGTAGATACGGGTGGCCTGGGGAGGGGTGGGGTAGCACTACATATATAGGGCTAGCCTAGTAGATAGGGTGGTCTGGGTATGGGGTGGGGTAGCACTACATTTATAGACTGGTAGATACGGGTGGCCTGGGGAGGGGTGGGATAGCACTACATATATAGGCCTAGACTGGTAGATACGGGTGGTCTGGGTAGGGGGTGGGGCAGCACTACATATATAGACCAGTAGAGACGGGTGGTGGCTTCGGAAGATTTGCTACATTATTGATCTGTTTTCTTTGACCAGACGCTAGGCCGTGGATCCGTTTGAATAATGCATGTCGACATTAGAGCGATGCGCGTAAATTATGCCACAGTTATGAGAAATGCTAGGGAACCATATGTTTATACTGAGTGACAAGGCATTTGTTGTTTCCCTTTGATGTCATACATTTATATGATGACACAAAAGGGAAATCGACCTGATAAATGATGCAGCTATAGAGAGACAATCTGACAACTACACACACACACACACACACACACACACACACACACACACACACACACACACAAATATTTAATACATATGTTTGTGTGTATAATCCAATGGGATCATTATTAAAGTTCGTTCTCATATTTACTCATAAACTATCTTACGCTACTGTTTTCGCGAATGTTTTCGAAAAATACACATCAATGCAAATATAAAAATAGCATCGTCCTTATGCTATATAGTTAAAGTTACCGCAGCTACTTTTTCCGTACCTACTTTACATTATATCCTCATATCGTGAATACACATAACTTTCACCGCATGGGCTACTATTATCGTAAATGTTATATATTATATACCATTTATGAAGTGCGATCTGACCCGAGGCGAAGCCGGATCTGGTTTCTTAAAAGTGGCCGGATTCCGGAAGGAACCATTATAAGTCTATATATATATATTAGGGCTCTACTGCCCAGCCGGGTTTGGCCGTATTTATGAAGCGACATCCTGCCGGAGCCGTTTGTAAAATTGGCCTGATTTCGGATTTCCGGAGCCGAAATCCAGTGCACCCATAAAAGAAAGTAACATAAAAAAAATATTGGGGTCGGGACAAAGTATATGGACAACAACTTCTCAAAGCCCAAACATTGGACAAAAAGGTTTATCATATTTATATCTTAACAAAACGCGAAGACATTAAAAACAGGTAATAAAAACTCGAATGAATATTAAATCGCAATTTCCTAAAAGAATTTCTGATTTTTTTATGCATGTGAAATCCTTCTAGATTAGATTCTACATTAAAGGTCATTTCAAATCAGTAATTCAAAAATTTTAAAAATTTTACGTCATATCCCCTCACGCTACATCACACCAAGAATGTATCAATATAATGCGCAACGCGCAACAGTTTAACATTAGCATTCATAAAGCAGGAATACCCCATAAACTATCATTCTGGATTAAATTAAAAGGCATTTCAAATCAATAATTTTGAAACTAAACAAAACAATAGCTATCTAAAAATTGATGCTAAAATTTCGGGAGTCGAACGAAAAGAGATTTTTTTTAAAAATTCTTTCTTCAACATTGTTCTAAATATTATCAACTATCGTTTGGCATTTATTTCAACCCGATAGATGTTATGCTTGGCCAGAAATAGATAAAGAACTGATTTTTTTTCGTAGGATATCCACTTTCCATTTTAGGTATTTTTTTGGCCGTTGAACACCCTTGGGTAGTCCTTAACATATTTGTTTGCAAAAGACCCAAACCCTCTATCTGCTATAGTTCAGGATGAGTTCTGCATCAAGCTTTACAGACATTTCAAATATATAAACGCAATTTATCCCATGGGAAATTGGAAATTGTCTTAAAAATGTTTTATCTATGTTAGAAATACTTTATGTAATATTATAGTTAAGGTTACAAGGGTTTTAATTTATGTTTTGCTGATGATGCCTATGTCGATTATTTTGCAGGTATTTCCTTGTTGTTTTTCTCTGTATGTTTTTAAAAGAAAAGTTATCTTTGTAGTTAAATGGCTTAAAATGGTGTCTAATAGGCTAACACACCCAAAAAAAAAGGAATATTTCTGAAAATTCAGAGCTTCTAAAATGGTTTGGATATCTACACAAATACTTTGTCAAAATCAGGAATTGTAAGCTTAAAATGCTCTTCTTTTCATAAAGTGAGATTAAATATTTTATGCGAGATTCATATCCGTTACAAAATTTTATTTTATTTGTACGTTTATAATTCGCCATAACTTACAAATGTATTGAAATATGCCTTCTCTTGTTAAATAAGTTAAATCTGGAAGTATATTCTAATTTAAAAAATCAAAAATTCGAAGAAATCATTATGAGTAAAAAAATATAATTACTTTTATGTTAAGATTTGAACGGCGACACAAAGTAGCAACTGTAAAAGTATTTGGTAATTAATAACTCGGTGTGTTTGCTTACTTCTACACCAGCAGAGGGAGACCATAAAATCCAATCTCAAATCTGAATGTAAGACGCTGGCCTACAACGGTAAAGCCCCCAGGCAGTGGCGTCACTTGTATGCTTCAGCAATCCACAATCTTGTGCATTAGCTTTTCCAAGTCACTTAGAATTACTCTTGATGCCAAGTCATGTAATCGCAGACCGACGAAAGAAACAGAGTTCCTTCCCTAACGACTACAAACTACACATGCCAGCGTACATTCATTGATTTTCTGCTTCTTCCGTGATGTCTTTTTGAACCATCTTTCGTTCCCGGCGTACGTTCTTAAACAGATCTATACGGGGAGATCTACTCAGTGTTTGTGAGTGTGGGCTGTGAGTTGTGTGTGGTGGGGGGGGCGAATCTCTATTGATCTCATTTACAAAGGTCATTGCATACAATTGCTCTCACGGATTTTATGTCCAAATCGCTTCTTGAGTATCATGAGCGGTGAGTTTCAAACGTTAGCCAATTAAATTGGGTGGGAAACTGGAGATATGTAATTTATCTGGGCAATGAGCAAGGGAGAGGGTTGGTAGGAACCTGAAGGATATTAACGCTTGTTGAGTTTCTAGCCCAAGGGTCTCAAACTTGGATGAAGGCATGTGCCATTTTATCACCACGTCCTCACCCCACTTACGGTAATACATCTTAACTCATTTTACTAACTCATCACTAATAGTATGCAAATTCACAATTAAGACGCAAAGAATTACACCAATTATTACAAATATATTAAGAAAGAAACAGTGATTGGCATCAGTAGTGGCTGTCTGAATTTCACGAATTGTAAATTTTTATTTAGCTTACTGGTGGGCCGCCAAAAAAATTGATTTGGTGGGCCCCATGCGACCCGCGGGATGTCCGGGTGTGTGTTTGAGACCCCTGCTCTAATCAGATCTATCTGATGTGTTAAATACACAATGTTAAATGTCATGTCAGAGCAATATATATCTTATATGATCATCACTTGTGAAGCGGGTTAGAGGCAAGGAAAAGGGCCTGTTTATTTATATTGTACAAGTTTTCTCTGAACCGATCACTTACCGCCCCTTAAAAATATCTCTTTTGGAACCCACGGGGGCAAGATAAAAAGAGGTCGATCCAGAATGACTTGGAGAATAGAACAGGAGCCAGACACCAAAGAGAGTGGGCACAGCTGGGGACAGCCAGGATGCCTGGAGAGCCTTTGTTTGTGGCCTAAGCCCCAGATGGAACTACAGGCGAAGATGATGATGAAACATCTCTCTCTTTCTGTCTCCCTCTTTTTATCCGCCTTGCTCCCCTCTCCCTCTCTCTCCCACTCTCCCACTCTCTATCTATCTATCTATCTATCTATCTATCTATCTATCTATCTATCTATCTATCTATCTATCTATCTATCTATCTATCTATCTATCTATATACTCCACTGTATTTAAATAAACTACAATTTCTATCCTAATTGTCAAGGAATTACAAGCCACTGCTAAAATCGATCATTTTATAACCGTTAAAAAAGATTTGAGTCGCGATAAAATGTTCAAACCATGTCACCATTGTACAGCAAAGTTCGTTTTAACGAACCGTTCACTCTGATTGCCTCTGTGATGGTTCCCCACAAAATATCTGTGTTTGAATTAAACATCTTCTGTGCTTGTAAACTTGTATCGCTTGGTTCCCCCTCATTACTTCTTACACAGAGGCGTAACAATGGTTTGTTCCTCATGACTCAAGGGGTAGGTCAAATGATTTCCCGACAGCATAAAAGCAATTTCTTTGTTAGTTAGTGAATTTTAAAACACTTTTACTCCTACCGAAAACTTATCGCCTCTCCATAAATAGCCATAATAAATAGACATCAGTCCCTCCCCACTCCCAACTTTTGTCCCATACTCACTCTTGACTGCGACTAAAAGGTCCCCTGCCACATGAGGATGCAGTACTAGAACGGACGGTTAAAAGAGCTGTAGAAGGATGCCATCATCATCGTCACTAGTTCACCAATTACCTGCCCTTATCAATGGGTGGGCTCTGTGGACCTCCCGAGAAAGGAGAGTTTACCTTCGAGTATCATTGCACCTTGTTTCATGCACCCCACACCGATCTAAGTTGACAACGTATTATTCACCACATCAAGATCTTTTAAAGAAGATTTTTTTAAACGTTTTTATATTTCATTAGCTTCACTATCACCCCACCCCCACCCCCACCCCCAAAAAATCACATATACACGCACACCTTCAAGGCCACCTGTTGCAGTTAACTCTTCAAACCCGGGATACACATTTTTTAAAGAAAACAGGAACAAATTAGATGTAATTATATGGATTATGACATTACAGATACGATGGTGGACACGTGTCTACTTTTTTATTGTCGCAATTATGTATTATGTAACACAATCGTTATCGTGCCAGGCAAGCTTTCCCAACAGCCTACCACTAGCAGTAACTATAGTAGTTTACATCAGTCGAGATACTTCAAAAGTGAAATGCAATCAGCAATACCACTACTATAACATCAACAATACCACTACTATTACATCAACAATACCACTGCTATTACATCAACAATACCGCTACTATTACATCAACAATACCACTACTATTACATCAACAATACCGCTACTATTACATCAACAATACCATCGCAATTTGCAAAGCACTTTGAGTAGATCTATCCCTCTCTCTCCCCCACCCCCAAACTGCCTTATATTTCAGTGACACTTGCTAAATAAATCGTGTTTTTTAATGCATTATCAAAAGTTCCACCTATGTGACCTGGTCAAATCGATTGGTTTTCTTCTTTATGTTTTGAGCCAGGGGCGTAGTAATGGATTTGAGGGAGTAGGTTCACTTTACACCGGATTTTTTTCTTATTAATTTGAATCAGCGGCGCAGTTGACAACTCTACGTCTACGGTTGTTGTTAAATTGTTTTGTAATGGTTTTTTTTTTAAATTGCTTTCGTTTATTCGTTTGTTTGTTTCCTTTTCATGGAACGAAAAGGCTGAAGTCTTGGTCCACCCCGGGTCGTCAACTATACACTGGCTACGCCAATGCTAATTGCTGATACGCTTGATGTATTTTCTAACTACGCTGTTATCCTCCATCAGCGTTAGAATTGACTGCGTGTCGGTNAAATAATTGTTAAAAATGGGAAGAGGGGTGATCATTAGTAAGAAGTGGTGCCTCCCGGGGGGGGGAGGAGGGAGGGGAGGGAAGTAAAAATGTCATACAGATGATAATCGAATACAAACATCTGAGGCAAAAACACTGTCAACTCAAACACAACATCACGTGTTGATTGTGGGGAATATTACAACCACCAATGACGTCATCAAATAATGCCGGGTATTCCAGCAACTTTCTAATCCCCAACAGCTGACGACACAACATAATAACACAAAGACTTCACATGATATCGTGCTGGGAGGTGAGTTGCATCCCCTTTACTCGCGGTGACTCTCAAACAACGCACGTAATGCAGCAAGACACTTGTTGCATTGATCAAAAGGAGGGATTAGTTGAAGCTCTATCCCATTGCTGCGTTTATCAGTGACAAACGTCAAATTGAGGTTTTAGCCTCAATTCTTGAAGGTCCACATAAATACCAAGCCGTTGTGTGGGTGGAAAATAGATGCATTGACACACACACTAACTTACAGTTAAATAACTGTTGTAGGTTGCCATGGAATAAAATGACAGGTGTCACTCACATTTCCCAACATGTTAGAAAACTATTAACGAAAATAGATTAAAGCAAACTTAATCTTGACTTACATGAGCCGTAAAAAGCTACGTATTTTATTATAATTAGTCTTAACTCTGCCATACCTCTGCAGTCCCCCCCTCCTCCTCCCCCCCCCCCCCCCCCCCCCCGGTCCACTCTGTCATCGAGACAACGTTGCCATAACACAGCCGCTTTCAACTCGGGTTTTCTTTTCATCTTTGATCGATTAGGTCATTGAGTGCAACAGTTTCCGTGGGGAGTTCTACAACTTAAAAATTATCTCCCCTTGCTGACTGTCGCGTTACAAGATTAGACTCCTGTGTTAACTCAAACAATGATTGTGCTCGCCGTTTCCCGCACACGTTATCTTATGCCTACCGTTGTCTTTGTCTTTATTTACCCATTATTTAACGCTTTTTACTGGTGTGCGGACAGACGTGGCTGTGAGAGAGGGTTGGGGCAGGAGGGTGGAGCCTCCCTGTTGACATCAGGAGTGGTGAAAAACTCGCCAATTATTGAATCACCGTTATTAAACGTTTTACAGCCGCATGCGTCAGAAAGTTATATATATATATATAGTCTTAGTCATAACTGCATTATGTGTACTCAAGTTAATGTAAAATTAACAAAGATCTGTTCAGATCAATCCAAACAAAATACCACGATATTTTATGGATGTAATAATGGCAGTGTTCCAAATGAATTTCCGGATTTCCTACTAATAGATCGCCGCCATTAAATGACAAAGCCTATTTAATAGTGTTAAAATAATAATAATGGTGGGTATGCTTTTTAATGTTTATGATGGTATTTGTGGCAGAAGGATGCAAGAATACTTAGGTTATTGTTGTGTTTATTATTGGCACTTTATTCTAAGAACTTAAGTTTATCTTTTAATAATTAAAATATTTCCCCCTGTAATTCGCACCTCTTACTCAACCCAATTATGGCTTTGCCTTTATTTTGTCATTTGTCTGTCTTCATCCTACAATAATTTGTGTCTTATTTTCTACACCAGCGACGGCTTGCTTGTTTTCGTTGTTTTTTTTCTTCTTGCATTGAAGTTTTATTCACTTTAAAAAACAATAAAAAACGTATTTAAAAGTTCGGTGTAGGCAATGTAGGACTAGATTTCGGTTTAAAAAAACTTTCCTTTAGACTCTACAACACCCAAGGCACAGCGGAAAAATAAAACGGGATTCAACGTAATTGTTTGCAACAAGACTAATTCAACAACTGCCTTAAATTCGTTAGGGTCACCGGGGTAGCCCATATCCTCGAGCCCTTACTACGTCACTAGCCATCGGTCAGCCATTGATAAGGGCCTTGTTTCACCGCGAGACGCTCGTGAAGACTGAGATCGATGGGCAAGAACTGGGGCGTGTTTGCTCGGCCGATATTGTCTTTACCGAGACGTGAGGAGCACTCCTGGGATGTTCCGTTCCAAGAAACACAGGGATTGTCTTGCTGTTGAGAAGCTGTTTAGCTGTTCAGTTGTTTAGCGCAGAGTCAGGTCACAATGGTGTGTATAGGAGATACTCGATCTCTCTACCTATAAGAGAGGAAAGCTGGGTTTTCCCTGGTGGAATGGTGAAAACTTTTCCCCGATGGTGTGGCCCGGGCGGCAATTTTTTTATCGTTTAGGCTGGGTGGTGGCGGGAGTTTTTGCAAACATTGGTGTTTTTCCCCTCCTCCTATTGCTCTCTCTCTCTCTCTCTCTCTCTCTCTCTCTCTCTCTCTCTCTCTCTCTCTCTCTCTCTCTCTCTCTCTCTGTCTCTCTCAGTTTCAATGAAAATTTCTTACATAATATTATTTGAAACATATAGCAAATTTTCAAAGAAAAAAAGCAAATGAAATGTAGGATATTTAGTTTTAAACCCGCAGAACACCTGATAACACAAAGAAATAACAGCGAGCATTATGTCTTCACCAGAGCCATCCATGCCTATTTTATGCAGTAAGCTTAAAATGGTAACCCAACGTAAAACGACCCCTCCCACACACACACACATTTTTGCCCTCCCCAATGCCACGCCTCCCATTTTCTATGCCACAGATCATTATTTCCCACCCCACAAACCCCAGTGTCTCCACCTCTAGACCCCACCCCTTGTCGATGGCCGTGTTATGAGAACTGAGAGTGGCACACAATAATAACTATTTAGAGCTCAACGTTGACATGTTGATATATAAGATCTATGATCTTCTTTGTTTGAACGCTCACTCTATTAAACCTACTCCCATAATGTTTGTTTTAAAACACTTTTTGTTTTCATATAGCCTCGCAAACAAAAATTTATGAGTTCGAGATAATCCCCCCCCCCCACTCCCCCAGCCCACATCACATATCCAAACTTACTATACAATTTTCATTATAAGAATTGTGTTGTGTTACTAAATTTGCAAATACAATTTCAAGACATGGCTCTAGGAGAAAGATCTTCGGAATTCACGGTCAAGAGAGTATCGTATTTATTTGTATTTTACTAAAATTTGTATTGCAGGGTTCAGCGTACGGGGAATGTTTAAATGCAAGGGGCTCGACACTACAGAAATGGTTAAAAATCCTTTCTTTAATAAGTATTCACTAGCTTAATTTCTATGACTTTTTCAATGTCAATTAAGCGCAATAAATATAACGTGCACGAATACATCACACGATTCGCAGTGAAAAGAAGGAAAAAAAGAACTGTTGAAAGAGTCAGAAAGATGTGAGTTGGGTCACGTAGTGAGTAATGAACATGGTCTCTACTGGTTCCTCTCTCCTACTCACGTACAGGTGCGGTAGTTAGACTGAGAAGCTGGGGAGGAAGGGGCTGCGATAATACGGAATTTACCGCTAGCCGATAGCGAGCCCTTTGGGAGGGGTTTGATGACTGATGTGGTAGTTTCACAGACTGATACTGATCTGGCCAACCCATTTTAAGTTTATATGTTCAAAACCTTTTTTTTAAGTAGATGTATAATTCAGGAGGTAAACTTTGTGCCAAGAGTTAAAACTCTAGAGTTAAAACTGTCAATCTATATATTATATGGATTTAATATTGTTAGTGTGGGATTATAACTTTAATTCTACATAGATTTAAGACAGTTTGTCAACAGTTAAGATTGTACGTTTATCTGCAGTTAGAACTGTAGTGCAGAATTAAGTCTTTTAGCAGGCTTGTCCATAGGAATGTTTTTCCCATGGGAAACGTCCCATGGGATGGGATGGGATGGGACAGGCATAAATTGGCATGGGATGGGATGGGATGGGACAGAAAAATACGTCCCATGGACAAGCCTGTCTTTTAGTAATAAGTTAGAACTGTTAGAATTTTTACCTTTTGATCAAAGTAAAAATGTGTATTAAACTTGAAATACGACTTGTGCCTTTTTTCAATAAAAAAAAAAATTACCGGTAATTACCTGACATATTGATTTTTTTATCATCTTTATTTACTTTTTATAATAATTGCGTATACTCTAGGAAGAAAATGAGAGTTGTAAAGGTTTACTTTTCTTTCTCGACTTCTAAAACAAATACTGAAACCTATAGCATCACTCGCTTGATGTCAATGCGTCTGTTTAGAATATTTTTAAAATGGTAATCTATAGTATACCAGTTATTTTTAAATCTTTTATATTAACCCGTGGTGTCTGCTTGCTTGCTTCAGTGCCGAAATATCTTTGGGTCGATTTTTAACCCATTTACCAGTATCTTGGCGAGCTGAAACTGTGAAGGCAGACTCGTGCTAATTATAAAAATGATGTATCAAAATTTCAGAACGATCGAATGTACTGTATTTAAGTTAATGAGTTTTTAGATCATCTTTATTTATAATTTTTCTCTATGTAACATGTTAATTTTTGTGCTAGAGTGTCGTGGTGCGTATTATATTGAACAACCTCTTTCCATTTCACACAATAAGGGACGTATTATATTGACAATACCTTTTAAAAATATATTCCCGATCGCTGCGCATTATATTAAACATGTTTTACGAGACTAAAATTGTGTATTTTCGGATTGTTTTATGCTCCGTGTTATAATGAACATTCTTTTAGTTATGTCTCGTATATAAAAGATTTATAGTCAAAAAACTTAGTTTTTTACGGGTTTTGTTTGTAATGGGCATTCAGAAAAGCCTAAATAATGTTTTGCGTTATAAAAATAATCAAGGGCAGTTTCATTCATGTTTTTAATATTTTTTTAAAATTTATTTATTTTTTTAAAAGATAGACTAGAAACATTAGCATGTAGGCCTATCGATAGCGTGAAGATCATTACATTTTAAGTAAGCCAAAACACGACAATCAAAAATTAGTTATCAAAAACTTTGTGACACATCTAGATATAGAAATCTACTGATATATCTTAACATCTTATGATATTATCTCCGGGGAAGGGCTGACCTTTACGGGGTCCCCGGGATAAGTAGGGTATGAAAAACACAAAATAACAGCCACGACTAAGAACGTTCAAGGCCCTTCAGTTGCTAGTCTAAGAGATGATTACGCCACTGTACGGAATTTAGACGCGGACACCTATCACCCATGGTGGAGAGCGCCCCTGTAGATGATGAGAACCACTGAACCCGTTGAGCGTCGGGTCATCCGAAGTGACCGTTTCGTCCCCCTTTCTAGCTAACACACCGAACGGCACTGTTTAGGGGCTGGAGTGCCCGTACGATTTAGAATATGTGCCGTGAAGAACTCGGTGGACGTCAGCTCTGAGGAAACCTTCCTAATAAGAGTGCCCTTACCCAAAACTATGTGATTGGCTACTGCGCTTGCCCGCAACCCCTAAGTTAGGCTACAGTGATGATTCCCCTATCTTGCGACATTCCTAGGACATAGACCCGTACGCTGTATTGTGGTGGCGCCGCAATTATAGCGGGTCGAAGAAGGGAAAATCCACAATCACTCTTTTGGGTGGTAACCCAATGAGAGACAGGCCGGTAAGTCTTTGAACGAGCCTAACCCTGCCCAGATGACCCCCTTTTAAAGGGGACCGTGTCATGGGTGTTCCCGTTGGCTAGCTTCTCTTGGTGGAGAGGGAAAGGCCGCCGGAGAATTTCCCCCGAGGGGACCTCTCTATTGACTCAGGGCCTTTGATGCCATCTCAAATGGCATATGATATTATCATCATAATGTCTTGAGATATAGATCTAAGCATCACAACATATTTAGAAAAAAAGGCATTTAGATTGAAGCATTATAAATATCTTAAGGTAGGAACATAATATTTCTATGTATACGCGTCATAATCTATAAAACTTTGGATCGTAACATCTTATAATATAAGCGTCATAAATCTATAGATTAAAGCATTGTAACATCTTTATATATAGGCGTCATAAATCTATATATGTAAATGTCGTAACATGTTTATATATATATAGGCGTCATAAATCTATAAATGTAAGCATCATAACATCTTTTTATATAGGCATCATATAACTTTTAATATAAATATCATGACATCTATATAGACGGCTATATCATCTTAACCTGGTTAGATAGCCAAGACTGGATGCAAGCTCCTTGGTTATGAAAAACGTAAAGGGCGTGTCTCTAAACAAGTAAAACCATTGGGTTAACTTGGAACTGTGTTGGCGACGGTTTCTCAATTTCACAGAAGCTCCAACGAAAACGAAAAAAAAAAAGAATATAACAAATAATTGCAAAGACTTAAGTGAGTTGAATTGGAAGAGGACAATCATGCAGACGCCTCACCGATTCACCAAATATGTCCTCGCTTGACCACAGCCAACGCTTATCACTCTTCCGTAAATGAGATCTTCACTTTAATTTTAAAGACATCATGTGCAACAGCTGATTCCCATTTTCATCCCTTGGGCCACATTCGCATCATTTGCAGCAATGGGGACGCGTGCATTTTTTTCTGTTCATAATTAGGCGCTTTCAACATTGCTATACAAAACTGGGACAACCTGGCTGAGGATATGACCACATGTCGGGCTATAGTGAAAGAAGGATCACTAAGAGCAGAGGAGCAATCTAAGGAAGAAGCCGTTGGAAAAAGAGCGTGTGTGTAAAAAGCAGAAGAGACTGCCACTCAAGAGTTGGTCTCATCAGCCACGCCAAGAGCTGCAAATAATAAAGAAAAATATATCGTCTTTCGTAGACGGACAGAAGCCATACAATTAGGCGCCTGAAATGTTTACATCTATCAAAGAAGATCAAATTAACAAGGCACATTTAATTAATTCATAACAATCCTAGAAATTCCCTTACCTTGAAATGTGATCACTTTAATCTGTAACTTTCAATTCTAAAACCTCAGCTTTAATGAAGAACAAAGAATTCCAGAGCACACACCTACCGTTCGCACATATAACGTCTCGATAAAAAAAATTAAAAAGTACGCGCCGTCCTTGAGTAATGACAACTGTAGATATTGACTCACAGCTCTACACAACCCGGCGACACTTCCTCCCTATTTAACACGTAGTGTATCGACTAACTGAATAGATACGACGACGTTATACAAGATTGAACCCACTCAATAAGAGCGCGCGGCTCGTGTGCTGAGAGGAGATCGCTTAGACAACGATAGGTCGCTCACCCGCACACAACAAAGCTTTTCTTGGTACTGTACCATAACGCTCAGTGTGTAAGGTATGTAATACTATATATTTGTGAGAGTCGGTCACTACAGCACGGTGTGTTAGTTCTTTGTTATTGTACTTTCCTTGACTCAGAACTATTGGATTTCACTCTTGTTGTTTTCGTCTATAACGAGAGTACATCTATCTCGCTTCCAGGTAACGTGTCTGTCTGACAACTGATACATATATACGTCAAAATTACTACCTGAGTCCCGGTGTTTCAATGAATGATAATTTCATTTCCCCTCATCACAGGTGTTCCTTTTCCCACCGTACATAGTCAGTTTACCTGTATACATACCTCCCCACCAGGTGTGCCTAGCTCTCCTAGATAAACGTAAACATCTTTGGGCATGTCCCTCTCCACCTGATTTATATTCCCCTTTACCCTCTTTTTTTCTTCTCCTTTCCTTCATTCCTCGTCCTCTGCCTCTTTTCAATTTCTCTTTCTTCCTATTTCTTTTTCTATTACCATTATGTGAGCCCAGTTCTCACTGGGATACGGCACTATATAAATTATCTATTTAATAGTATTACTTTCTTTCTTTTTCCTTTTTATTTTTTTTTATCTCTTTTTAGCTCCTATACTACTCTCTCTCTTTCATTCTCTCTCTGCCTCTCTTTTGCTCGCTCTCTCTCTCTCTTTCTCTCTCGTTCTCTTTATAGGCCTACAATCCCCGTTCCTTTTCTTTCTGTTTCTTTCTCTCTTTTGCTTGTCTCAATTTATTTTGGCATTTCTGTTACGCCACTGTATCCTTCTATTTGTTTTTTTTTTGTTTGTTTCAGTCCCTTTGTTTTAATTTTCCTTTCTATGGTTTGAATATTTGATAAGATCATAGAATCATATAGAATATTTATATTAGTTTGCCATTTTGCTGAGTGAGAGGTTCCATGAGAAATGTGGCGGTGAAAGCATATCACATGATGTACCCTACACCTGTGTTGCCCTCAGCCATCGTTGTAAGAGTATGGAATGTGATGATGATACGAGGATAATGAATCGTCAGGGTTTGGGAGGGGGGGGTGACACTAGATTTAACAATATGAACAATTTATCGAAAACCTTATCCCGAGCATTAAACATAAAAAATTATATCTCATTATATAGTCATCAACTATAATACATTTTATTCATTGATTTTTAAAGGATAATTTTCTTCAACAAAATCAAAACAATGGCTAATTATTTCATGCTGTTTCGCTGGGATGCCAAAAATTTTGTGAACTTTGGTTTTAGTTTAATTTTATGCGCAATAGAGGGATTATATAATAAAATATTATTTCTCTGCCTTTGTGTTTTTATTATTTTTGCTCACCACTGGTGTGTAGTGACCAACAAGAAAAGCGTTAACTCGAGATTCCTTGAATGCGTTAGCATTGTGTTCTCAAGGCCAGCGATACACGTAATTAGACCTGTGTGTACGAGACACCGGGGAAAAACCTGTACGTCTTGACTTGATCAGTAACAGATGAGTTCTCATGCTAATGTTAAACAGTAACAGATGAGTTATCATGCTAATGCTAAGCTTACATATCTCAGGGCCTATTAACTTGTCTTGATGCGAACGATATTTTGTTCTGTATTTCATATGCAAAATGCATGTGTGTATAGTAGGGCTGCGGATATTATCGATTAATTTCTCGATTAATCGGTACAAAATGTATCTATTAAAATTATTTTAATCGATAAAATAGATATTAAAATAAAAAAATATTCTTCGATTTTTTAATAAATAATAAGTTATTAATAATTAATGATAGTTGTTTTGTTGTTTGTTGTTTTTATTTTATTTATTTATTTATTTTTTTTTTTATAACGTACAAACTTCTCCATTAAAATGGAAAACGATTTTTAAAGAATAAGCTGTTTTATGAGGAAAATGATATTAAAAAATATAAACATTGATTTTACTTAATTAAAAATAACAAACTTAAAATTCATAGACATAGATTTAGTTCATTGAGCAAAGAGTACTTATATTTAAATATATCTCATTAAAAAAATTCAAAATTAAATACTTAACTTTTGGGCATTTTATGAAATTTTCTTTTTAATGACGTCATACATTTTTTCAGCTTTAATCAAAATAATCGATTAATTATTCGGTAATTTTTCTAAAGTTAACGATTAAATTTAAATTAATTGATAACAGCCCTAGTGTATAGACTTGATGTTGTAGCCTCGGTAAGTAGCGAGTACATCGTGAAAATACAGAGCTCGATTCTTAGAATACTGGGGCGAACAGCAGTATAAAGATTACGATCTGCAATTAGAAAATACTTGTGGAAAAGCAAGAGGTGGGTCTTTAAAAGTCGGAGGTTGATCTTTCGTAGGTAGAGGTGGATTTTAAGTAGGAAGAGTTGCGACTTATCTTAGATATACAGACGCAGATAATTGCGTCCACAGACCATGTGAGATGATCTGTTGGCAAGTGATGCAGCGGTCACAGGCCACGGCTATAGGAGTTCCACGCATTACCCCAGCCGCCTAACTATTGTCTAGTTAGGTACCCATTCAGAGCTGGGTGACTCGGGGACTCCTCAGGCCCCGGGAACAAATCCTCGCCTTCGCGTGGATTCGAACTCGTGACCATTGGTAGTACATAATGATAGATCAAAAATAATTGTTAAAAATGGGAAGAGGGGTGATCATTAGTAAGAAGTGGTGCCTCCCTTACTACGGGCAAATAATATTATTTAATAAGACAAATTTTTAATTTAAAAATATAGTTATGATCTTTAATGTGAACATTTTAATTTTAAAATATAGGCAAATAATGATCTTTAATGTCAACATTTTAATGTAACCTTTTAGGCAAAAAATGATCTTTAATATGAAATTTTAAATTTAGCATTATAGGTAAATAAAGAGCTTTAATATGAACATTTTAATTTAACAATATAGGGTAAATAATGATCTTTAATATGAACATTTAAATATAGCATTATTTTTTTTAAATAATGATCTTTAATATGAATATTTCAATGTAACTTTATAGGCAAATAATGATCTTCAATATGAACATTTTAATGAAATCTTATGGGCAAAAATTACCTTTGATATGAACATTGCGTATTTGTCTATGTCGATGCTATCAATTCTTTTGTGAAGTATTAAAAATTTAATGAACTTCACAACGTTCGAATTTCCTACCGTTTACACTCGCTTCGTTACACTCTATTTTTTTTTTAGGTCGAGCAGTGGGAGGGGGGCAAAACTCGAAAGTCCCCGGGCCCCCACCTTGATGGGGGCCCCCAAATTAGTGTCTGAAATTGTTTTTACATTAAAAATTACGCTACCACCATGGATGTGGGGCCCCCCGGGCCCCTAAACCCTTACACATTTCTAGGTACGCCACTGCGATCGAGCCTCAGCTTTCATTATTCGGCTCATGTATTTACTAACAAGCCTCATCCTCGTCGCCAAATATTCGGTAGCCGATGTCCCTTCTCATATCATGTCAAGCTCACGCAAGTAACTCCGTGTGGGACAGTGCTCAGTCCTTAGCTTGGTGATGAGGGTCTTAGTGTTACAAAGAAGGGGTCGCTCTTCATTGGTCCCGCGATAAAACTATTCAAAGATATAAAGTTTTAGATCTGAAATGTAAGGTTTCGATCAAACGTTAGAATTGTTTACAAAAAGTGCTCCTGGAAATTCCGTCTCTGTCGACGTTTGGCGGAAAACATTCTGGACAGCTACAACTGAGATTTATAAATAGAACTCAATTGACCTGTGGAAATGACTATCTTCACATGTTATAATGGGGCATTGCATGGTTATGTTCTTCGTATGAATAATAAATTTCCCAACAGTGGTATTGTAGGCATAGAAATGTTTTTATTCTTATGCTTTTAACGACTAACATTAAAACAAATTTAATTTCTTTTTTAACACTATATTCAGTATGTCTTCAGTACAAAAATTGAAATGCTCCGAACTAGCAGCAAAATCTTGAAATGTGATTCAGTAAGTTTCAAACAACCGAATAAAGTCTGGTGGTCTTTGCGGCACGTACGTTTACAGAAAATATCTTACTGAATTCTAATATTTTTCTTTTATCAAAGAACCTGCAGTTTTGAGCAGCACTGGGTGTCTCTGTTGAAGTAGTTGTGGAATACTCTCTAAATTATGCAATTTGTTTCAAAGAAGGGTGAAATTTGATGGTGGCATTAAACTAGTTTTTGAAAGCAACGACCATTAAGCTTCGTGGCCATCACCTAGGTAAAAAAAAAAGTTCACTGGTGCAAAAGAATTCTGTCGTGTTTTCAGTCAACGAGGAGGGTTAAAATAGTACATGATTACCATCTAATAATTTAATTTTTCTTGAGCGTCTGTGTTTACGCCCCGAGCCCTGGAATCGAGTTTACTCCACTGGTGAATGCTAGAGGTGTAATTTCAACAAAACTGATTTTCAGTTACACAGCAATTTTTTGAAAAGTATAATGAAGAATAGGAACCAACCGGACATCGCACCGGCATGATATCGGGGTTTTTTTTTTCGGAACTATTCGCCTCGGCAAAAAGTGCCCACGCAAATAGCCAAATATCTATAAACAAATTTTTTTTTATTACCTTCACTTCAAAATACAATTTTGGAATTTGCTAAACATCAATATTAGTTTACTTACAAATTGTTTAAAAAATATAGCATATGTAACTTATTTACAGAAATTAATAATTTGAAATTATACAATTAAAAAGTTAATAAACTAACTCGTACGTCACGCGCAAATATGTTCAACTACCAATCGGGAATATCCATGTAAAGAATGTATTGAAATCTTTGGTTGCATGAAAGGTCGTTAAGTGTTGACAGTAAGAAAGCAAATCTCCATCTCTAGTTTGCTTTTTCGAAAGATTCGGAAAATGAAAACAGTTGCTTCTTACCAAGTTTATTTTTTGTTTAAAAAAAAAGGTTTGCCAGCCACAAACGCAGATATTATGATTTTACTTTTCATTTAATTTAATTAGTCACCTTGTAGTCTCAAATAAGTTTCGTTAAATTTTGCAAATAAATAATTCATAAAGGCTATGTCATTTTTTAGTTCATTAAGGGCCGTCCATAAATGACATCATGCGATATTGACCGATTTTTTAACCCACTTCTCCCTCGTCACACTTCAACATTAAGTCACAAAGTTTTGACCATCCTCCCACAAAAAAACAACAAAACAGGAATGTTTGGATTCAGATTTTTAAAATCCGAATCGAGCCGGATTCTGACAGACTTATGAAATGAAATCCGACCTGAGCCGAAGTCGGGTCAGATTTGTAAAAATAGCTGGATTCCGGATGTGCTGGAGCCGGAGCCATGAAGTGAAACTCTGCCGGACTTGAAGCTGGAGCCAGATATTAAAAAAAGGCCGTATTTGCTGGAGCTGAAATTCGGTACATTCTAAATCATAACTATGGCTTACAATATTGTTGAAAAAAATACTCATTGAAAACGCCGCATACTTCTCGCGGTCATGACGGCTATAGAATACAACCTAGCCACCATCCATGCACCTCATTTCACACAATAGCTAACAGCATACTTACAAAAGCATACTATTGTGCTCTACAAACTTTTATTCCTGCAGTAAATGCATTCCCCATACTCATAAACTTAAATAAAGTAAACTGAACATTCAAACAAAATGTCAACAAGGATGACGTCACGTTCAGTCAGGTCATAGGGCCCAGCAGCTTGAATGTTAATGCCCGCTAGGTGGCGGTCAATGTTCCCTTTAAGATTATTGTGCATGCAAAGTAATAAAAAAAATATTTCTTAAAAGTCGTCAGCAAAGTTGTACAGCATCCAGTTTTGTGCAATACGACACAATTTGCCTGCGCACTTATTCTATCTAAACCTCTGCGTGGCTTCGCCCACAGAATTGCACGGCCGCGCAATCACGCAGATTAAAGGGAACATTGTTGACGGTTGTAACTTTTTAATTGAAATACTTTACATACTGACAACTTTGTACGTCTTATTAAAATTAGCTTTTCTACTAGGCCTAGACACGAAACATAAGGGAATGGGCGTGAATTTGTTAACTTTTTTCAGCATGGCGCGTCATTACATGTGGGCGTGTGGTAACAGTGATTACATCACCAACCATTTACAAACCAAACCTTATACTTTTTTTAAAAAAGAAAAGAAAAAAAGCAAATCCAAACTATTTTCAACCGAAAAAAAACCCAAAGCTTTCACACATTATTTTTATTACTGTAAATATTTTTGAACAACTAAAATATACTTTTAAAAACATTTAGACTAGGTACTTTTTAACATGGTCGCGATAAGAGTGGAGAAGGGAATGAGGGTGGGAGTATGTTTAAAATTAAAAAAAAAAAAAAAACAACATTGGCTCGTCTCAACAGATAACTATGGCAAATAATGTCGGCGTATTTCAAAGACTCGTTAAATCCCTGTCATTGATTCATTCAAAGAACCAAATTCTTTTTTTATAAAGTGTTTTATGATTTTTGTTTCATGTTCAGATGGAAAAGTTGTATCTAAATACCTTGTAGTGAGTGTGGTAGTTTGTCAGAACTTTGAGAGATAACACGCTTGCCATTGAAAACGTCATTAAATAAATTGCAAACAATGTATTACGGTAGTCAAGTAGAAATTTTATTAAAAGATGCGCATCTTTTTTTTGTTGATGTGCCGTCACTTTTCTTAACCCCCCCCCCCAAATCGTCACACATCGTCACAAATGCTTGCCCCCCCCCCCCCCCCCCCTTTTTTTTTTTCTTATTCCTTCCCCTTNACGCGTGACGTCATTTATGGATGGCCCCTTAAAAGAATTTCAACACCGAATCGAAGAGAGCATAAATTAGATCGATTTGAAAATGCATTTTTTAATAAATATAATACTTACTGTGAATAAGGAAACAATTTTAGTCTCTTCATTTTCCAAAAAATGTTGAGCAAATAATCTTTCATTGAAATTGAAGGCATTCCTTTTGATTTAAATAAAATGCTCTAATCTAATATGACGTGATCTAGTGATCCAATCATCAATGCAGATACCCAACCGAGATGAATCCATACTAATACAAGAGTAACTCATTGAAATAACCACAACTGAGGAACTTAATTAAACAAACTTTTGAACAAGGATAATAGGATAACACACATTCTTGTAACACAAAAAAAAAATGTGCCATTTTTATATCCAGCATTATGATTTATTGTACATAAGTTGTTGACTGTTTTCTCGTCTTCCTATTAGGTAGAACAAGGATTCAGCGTCGTTGTGAAACTCATCACACAAAAAATAGAAACCGGCTAGAAATAAGCGCTCGTTCGGATTTGAGGCCGTCCATAAATGATGTCACGTACCTAGGGGGAAAAAAGTTGGGGGGGGGGGTCCACAGATTTTACACGATGTGTGACCAAGGGGAGGGTTGTTTAGGAAATGTGACGTCACATTAAAACAAGAAAATTTAAATAAAAGTTATATCTAAATGACGACGTGTGACGAATGGGGGGGGGGTCAAAATCGCGTTACGTCATTTATGGACGGTCCCTTGACGATTGTTAAACACAAACACCGAGTCCTGCATTACTAGTACTAGACTCACAAAATCTCATCGTGTTAATCAAATTCATTAATGGTTTTGATTTCATTTTTTAAAAAATTATAATGTCAATAAATACTTCTTCATCAACATGTTGCTTTTTTGTATTTTGTATTTTTTTACTATGCATGTATGTAGTATTTTTGTTGTTGTTGTTGTTTTAGCATGGGGGTCGGTGGGCCAGTTTTGACTATTAAAAGAGTCCATGAGTCAAAAAAAATTGGGAATCCCTGATCTAAACCATCAGAGAGGGTGTGTCATTTTACCCCCAAGAATTAGGGCTGCAAAAGGAAAGATGATACGATGAAATCATAGGAAAATGAACAGTGAACAACCTAGCAAAGGTTTTGAATTTGGCTGGTGCTCACTTGTAAACATGAAATCTGGCCCACATGATTTAGTAATATCTTTATGTCGATAGTAAAAAGACGTTGATGTCCTTAACTTTGAGAACTACTGGTCTAAAGGACATGAGAAAATTGTGATCTTTAGTGAAATTTAGAACTGTAATTTTATTTTAGCTATTTAGGGCACTGCTCCTTAAAGATAATTGAGAAAATTGAGTGCTCCTGATGTACATTGTCCAGTACTTACAATCCTTACTTACAACCCTCAATGATGACAGTTGAAAGGACCTCAAATGTAATCAAATAAACTTTGACCAGTCACCCTCCCCCACCACTATCTCTCTACTCAACTCACAGACCTGTATGTGTGAAATGTATGAATTAATTTTTTGACCGGGATTTCCGGTGTCTCGTCAACTATATTAAACCCTTTAGTTATATCCGCAGATAGGTTAAGCTCGACACACATAAAAGTAATTGCTTACTTTCAAAAATATCCCCCCCCCTTTTTTTTTTTATCCAGTCACACACTTTTTCCCCAACTGAACTCCTTTAAAAAATTGTAGATACCTATTAATTTAAAAATGCAATAATATGATGCATTTGGTAGAAAACTGGAATCGAAATTTTCACAGTATTCTACTCCAAATTTGAGGACAGAGGGAAGTGTAAATATTAATCAGCTTTTCATTTGCTAGACAGTTAACTCGGTTTCGGGTTATTGATTTGAGAATGAAGATTTTGCGTGTCATACAATGATGCAATGAAAATATTCCCCGTTCTGTTAGAATTGTGTGACCGCACAGTTAGGCAGCGAACAATCGTGACAGCAGCTGCTCTCCGAGAAGGAAACTGTAAGAGTAAACCTCACCCGTAAGTAACTGACGATCTATCTTAAGAATGTCCCCTCAAAAAACACTCTATTGCTGAACTTATTATCATCAAAAACTGATGTCGTTTGTGTTTCTAACAACACGTAACCCTATGGCGGATTAAGGGGGGGGGGGCTGAGTGGGCTAAAGCCAGGGGCCCCCGACGGTTTTGGGGGGGGG
>MUZC01000033.1:330277-386045 GCA_002072015.1 Radix auricularia | reverse complement strand
GGGGGGGGGGGGCAAACTTTTTACATTTTATAATAAAAGTGTACAAATGTTTGCACGAACCCTTGAAAATATAATAAATTAAATAAATTTATAAATATTATCTATACAACTGATCGCGATTCAGTCTTAATAATCGATAAAACTTGATTTAATTTGCTCACTTAGAGAACATAGTATAAAATATAGTTTATTTTAAAAAAAATTCTCAGTTTAGATTTTAAGCTCCGCTCGCCCTGTGGAGAGAGCACAGGCGCTTGATGCAACCGGTGTCGGGTTCGATTCCCAGAAGTGGAAAATTGAATTTTTCTTTTCACACTCAATTGTAACATACCGCAAACACTTCAAACAGTTATTTCTTCGTGTTCGTTTTTTTTTTTTCATTATTAAGATTTAGCTACAGTCATATATTAGCTGTTAACAATCATTTTATTTTAAGGGACGCTGGCTGGATAGGGCCCCCGTTTGATTGCAGCCCAGGGCCCCATGCAGTCTTAATCCGCCACTGACGTAACCCACAACTTTTTGTTTTTAAAAAATGTATCATTGAGACTGCAGTAGTTTTTGATAGAGTTAAACGCTATCATCAAGATGTGTGACAGCCTTATACAACATCACAATATATGTGGGAAACGTATGAAGGCGTGGCAAACAATCTGGCACAATTGGATTAAGAAGAATGTTGTACCCAAAGAAAGTGAATACGCTACCGATTTTATGATGAGTGTAGTTGGACACGCTGATCCAAGACAATGTATAAGTGCTTTTCAGAGGCGTCACTAGGGTTGGTGTCACCCAGTGTGGTAGCTCATGATTTATAGCCCTACCGACTTACCACATGATAGACCTCCTCCGAGTCTGCATGTGCAAAATAACAGGAACATACCGTTGGCAGCCTTCCGTCTCGCGAGACGATGGTGCATCACCGTTGGGTTGGGTTGCATTCTTCGAGTTGCTGTGCAGTCCTATACTTGAGTGACAGTATTTACCATAGTTTTTACACACGAGTTCTGTGCTTCCAAATGTTTTGGCCTTTCTCCTGGCTCTTCTGTCTCAGGAACATACAGAATTTTCAACTTTGGTATCATCCTATCTGATGGTGTCACCCAGTCTGGTCCGGACCCCTTAGTGACGCCTCTGGTGATTTTGACAGGTCCAACAATCAGGATTGTGTATTGAGTTTTATCGTCAAACTCTTGTTTCTTTGGTTTTCGTGACATTGTTGGTGACAATAAAACTGTGGCTGAAATCATTGGGGCATTCACTAATCGTCTGGATGTACATGGTGCTACTCGAATATTTCAATTTGCAGAACAAGTTCTAAAATTAATTTAAATTAATAGATGTATGTTATTATCTACATGAAAAGTGCTGTGAGTGAGCCCGGCTCCTTGCTGGGATACAGCGCTACATAATTATCATTTTATTATTATTATTATTAAAAGTTAACGTGAGTTTTCCAGTTGTTAGACTGGTTACTTATTTTCGGTCAACTGTGGTACAATCATGACTATCAGCAGTCAAGGACTTGATGCGGTAAATGACAACAGCACTGTGCTAATGCAAATATTACCATACAGCTCACATGCACATTCTACACTTACACTGCTTAAAGGTTTAACCTTAATTAAAATCTGCATCTTCAATTATTTTTTTCTACTATTATTTTTGTGGGCATGGAGCTCTCAATAAGTGTTTTCAACACTAACACTTTTCAACTTTTGATGGTCTGTAGGTACTGTATGGAGTTTTTGGGCCCCTAGATATGGGTCGTTGTCTTAGTAGTGCATCACTCGGGTTACGTAAAGTCCATGACCAATGTAATGTAAGCCTTATTATTACAGTATGACTGTGACTGAGTATGTTTACTTTACCGCACGGATCTTTATCTCAACCACAATCGGTTTTTAAAAATTAAGTTTTACAATATTAAAACTAATTTTGTTATTCAAAATAAAAAGTTTTGAATTCATGTTTTTATTAATAGCTAAATGTGGCGCTTGTTTTGCATTCTGTTAAATATCCCTTGAATGCCTTAAATAAATAGGCAAAATCGTGGTGAAAAGATATTTAATTATAAAAATTCGAACTCTGTCATAGACAATGAATGAGTCGAATTTCTAATTCCATTATTTAATAATTCGATAAAAAAATTATAGTCTCATTATTTTTATATCTTTTAAAGATGACGAGAGCAAGATCAACGGTAAACTCAAGTGTAAGATTACATTTTTAAGGAATTTCACCAAGTAACAATGGAACCATTGTGCTTACTCAAAAAATGACTTTTTAAGGAGCGTCTTGCCTGACATTTTTATTTCCATTTAATTTAATTTGCATGGGTGTGGCCTTGGCCTTCGTGTGGCAAGTTGAAGTTGTGTAGATTACAGAGTACAGAGATTAGATCAACTTTTAGTCTTTTACTTTTATTATTTATATTTCTGCCGAAATGATGGGTGGTAATCCGTTACAAGTTTCGGGATCTTAAACTAAAAAGTCTTTCATTCTTCAATGGACGAAAAAGAAAGTATTCCGTTAGCAAAATTCAAAAAAGCCAAATTACCCTTTAATTAACTGCTTCCCTGAAATTTCAATGGGGCAATATTCAGACTCAGTCAGTGTCAGTCAAAACTGCAGTGCAATGGCATCTACTCATCTACTTTAAGATTTTACTTAAAGAAATCATAGCCATTAAAATTACATGCCATAAATCATAAATAAGGGCAATGTCATAAATGCAACAATCATTATTATTGACACCTGGTCTTATGACACTTATGTCAATAGTTAAAGAAAAATAAAGTTATGTTATAGAATTAATAGAAAGTTACAGTACTTACAGTTACAGTGTAGCATGTACAGTTAAGTAACTGTAAATTTGTCCTGCTTTTGTATTAGTATTAGAATTTGTGTCTTGAAATTTAATATTCTTGTAAACTTGTGTAAATAATTTTTACAGAATTACTGGTTCAACAAGTAACAAGGCATTTCATTAGTTGGAACTAGGGCTGCGGAAATTAACTATTTAATGTCTCTGATGAATCGTTAAAAATTTTATCCATTAAATATGGATTAAAATAATTTTAATCGATAAAAAATTTGTTTAAAATGTAATAATTTTTTTATTTTTTTTTCAATTTATTAAAAAATAAATTATAGCCCAGATCACAGGATCTGTAATGCTGAGGAACATAGTGCAACAGCCCATAGCAGTTTAAAAGAGTTCAAAATATTATTTTTCTGGATCTATGAGACAGGGGATATAACTCAACAAAACAAAAAAATGTCAATTACCTGTTTTTGTTACTTCCCTTCAGATGTTTGGCTTTAATCAAAATTAACGATTAATTCATGAAATTAATTGTTAATTTTTCAAAGTTAACGATTAAATTTAAATTAATCGTTACCAGCCCTAATCGGAACATAAATGCATGCATCAGTCCATAAATTAAGCTTAAATTTATTGTATTTATCAAACAGTTCGTTTCTGTATCTTTCATTTTATTTTACAGTTAAAAGGCTGGGTAAATCGTAGTCCAATTCTACTTAATAAAATATAGTTTTACACTTTGTATCATTATTATTGAAAGACATGACTTTCACTAGTCATAGTTATACATACTACATAATTAATATATGCCTGTAACAAACTCATACTTAATTTATTAAATTAGAACGATTGACTTTTAAATTCCTCAGCATATTTCTACAGATTACTAATTGGGTTGTTAAAATTTATGAGTAATATAAGTAAAACATTGTTATAGTTTAGGCTCAAGGTATCAGACTTTGCCTTGCACATAGTTTACATACTATATTCATACTATGACTATACACTTAAAGATTACAGTTACAGAGTAGCTCATTGTCATATTTAATTGTGACAGCAAATAAATCTAAACTTTGTCCATATATCTTCAAGTTCATTGTACATTTCACATCCAAAATTAATTTGTATAAGTATATAAATATTATAGATCATTTTGATCAAATTAAATATTTTTCAACTGAAAAATAATACTTCCTCAGGGTAAATCTAAGATTTTTTAATAAAAAGGATAACTAATGTTTTTCAGTGATTTGTAATAATTATAATGTTAAGCAAATTTAGAATTAACAATTTAAATTTTATCTAACATTTTACCGATGCTCAAAAGATTATATTACTATATTTTTGCTTAGTATATTATATTATAATATATATATATATATATATATATTTCATCAATAAAGCTTCACAGTTTCTAAATTTCAGATATCAACTGATTCACCATTTAAGCTTCTTGATTGCACAAATATATTTAAAATTCTTATTTTCAAACTTTGAATTTATTGCAGTACCAATTTTACACACTTTTTATCTTATGTAACAAAGTATTTTATGAGTTCCTATGAGTTCCCTTTTATTGTTGTTGAAGTATATATTTATTGATTTATAATTATAAATATTAGAAATCACCAGATAACTATAATTCAAAACAAAATAAAAGGTTGCCAACTTTGGAACTTCTGGGGTTACTATAAAAAATACTTTTAACAATTCCTTTTAAGTAATATCTCATCATCCATCCCTGTGGCGCAGCAGCCCATGCAGGGCTTAGGCCTGGCTCACGACCTCCTTCCACTCAAGCCTTATCAACGCTTTTCTTCTCCAATATTGGATGCCCAGTTGTTATAGATGTAATATCTCATCAAATCATTTCAAAGTTCAGGTTTATGGGTTTTGTCTTCAGACTAATTTCTGTGGTCTGTGGGTTTTTTTTTTTTAATTTTATAAAATTATATTTTATTCATCATGTACTTTGTTTAACTATATGTCAGTGTCTTTTTGTTTATACTTCCATAATTAATTTTAAAATGGTTCAATTAACAAATCCTCAGAGGCATAAGCTATAGTAGAAAGGATCTTTCCTTAATGTGCCTTCACAATTTTTTTTTTTTCTTATGAGAAACAATTTTGGATCTTAAAATTTCCTAAATCTTCCTTCTGTGTTGCTCATTATGGCTGTATATAAAAAAAATCATAACAGCCTTAAATATGTTAAATACTTTTGCCTTTTATTCATTAACAGATTAATAAAAGCTATTTATGAATGATAAATTCTCAATATATCAAAAAGGATTTTTTTACAAACTGAGCAATGCAAAATATAATTTTTTAAAAATCAATTCCGCTAAATAATATTGTAACCTTCTGTTCTTATGATAGTATTCTTTTACATTCATAAATAAATGTTTTTCTGTTCTTTTTTTTATATTAATTTTTTTTAACGTAATTTCCTTCTTTGTTTCTATTTTTTATAAAAACAACATATTTAATTTTATAGAGATTCAATTAGGCAAATTGTTAATTTTATTAAATATTGTTTTTATTTTGTAATTAATTTAACATGATATCATAATATTCTTTTATATTATTATTAAAAATAGTTAAAGCTAAATATTTTTATAATTTGATTTATCACAATAATTCATTAATTTATAAAACAACTAATATTTACTTAAAACTCAAGATGACAGACAAATATTATTGGTATGATTAATGAATATATTTTTATATGCACCAGATACCAACTAATGCTAAAGAAACATGAAATTGAAGCATCATCTCAAAGAAACTGAAAGAGACAAAAAGATGGGACCAGTTTTTAGCAAGGAAGCGTATGTATACAGCTGTATTGTTAACCTATAGCTTAATATATATGCTATCAACTTCATTGGATTTTTATATTTTAAAGCACCCATTACAAAATTTTCAAAAGTGGCTCAAGATGATAATTGTAGCTTCTTAGATTTAATATTAATTGTAGCTTCTTAGATTTAATAATATGTATCATCCTATATATACATTATGAAATTAATTATTCAAGTAACTTTGTTTAATGGTTTTATCATATTTTTTTGATCTGATAGCAATAAGAAATCTAGAAAGAAAAAAGCAAAAAAAATAATGAAAATACCAGTGATCTTCAAACAATTCATGGGTGACTTAGTTTTGCAGGATTCAACTGATGGATTCCGCAATCAACATAAGATTCAAAATGTTAGAGGTATCTAATAATTAGGGCTGTTACTGATTTAAAAAAATTAATCCTAAAAATTTTGATTAATTATACATGTCAAGCCTACTAGCTGGTATGGCTGTCCCCCCTTCCCTCAACATCAACATTGCCCTTGATTTATCTGCGCCTATTACACCATTTTCCCTAACTTGAAAACTTGATAAGTCTATTTATTTTTTGGGTCCCTTTGAGTTCAACTTTGAGAGCTCCGACTGTAATAACAAAAACAATCTTAAATATAGATTTAATGATTCAGACTAATTTATTATTTGACTAACTACTTTAACTTTAACTCAAATAATATTAGGGGTATACCGAGTACTGAGTAGTTGTGGCCAAGTTTTACCGATATCGAGTACTTGAAGCCTTATGAATTTGTAAAATTGTGTTACATTTTATAAATGGCCAACATTATATTAGGATTTGTAGTTTTAGAGTTATGAATTCTTAAAGTTAGGTTCAAATCGTCCCAATGCCCTATGCATTTTACCTCCACATTTTGTGACCTCAATTCTGCTATTTGAGTCATGCATGTTTTTCTCTTGTTTTAACAATGATTTTATTTTCAGGATAAACGCTTTAGATAATTATTTCTTTATTTTGTTTTTAAAATATTCTTTATTAATAACTAGGGCTGCGGAAATTAACAATTAATTTCTCAATTGATCATTAAAAATTTTTTACAGTTAATTTTTTTTTAACGATTATAGCGCTGATAATTAAATTTCCCAACAATTACACAAACATTTTGGGTTTTAAGTATTGACTGACTGGAATGTAAAAAATATTGATAAAGTTTGCCTACCATTGTTTTAATACTTCTCCTACTTATCAAACCAAATGAAAATCATATTAAGCTAATAGCAGTAATGAAGTCTGACTCAGAGACAGAAAATGACGACAGTTCTTCTGATGAATTACAGCGTTACAAAATGGAGATTTCCTGAATCAATTAACCCTCTACAATAGTGGAAACATAATGAAAACCAATATCCAATAATGTCATTCCTTGCCAAAACCGTTTTGTGCATACCAGTTACCTCAGTTCCATGTGAATGATTGTTCAGCTTGGCTGGTTGTATTTTCAATTAGACCCACTCATCACTTGAACCAAATAATGTCAACACACTTGTCTTTTTGCGTAGTTGGTTAAAAGATGACATATAAAGGAGACAGTCCAGTGTTACTTAGATTTTTTTAAAGTGTTACTTATTACATCATAAATTTTAATTTATGGATTAAATCGAAATTAACGGTTAATTAATTGTTAATTTTTCAAAAGTTAACTATTAAATTTAAATTAATCGTTAACAGCCTTTTCAATAAATCATTTAACTTTGTATCAACAGTAAAATTTATCTTTAAATGAAGTTTCTGATGTGTTTAGAAGTTCCAGATCATAACCTACATATGAGACATGGTAAAGCAAACTGTCTTCTATAAAAATGTACAAATAAAATTTATGAACTCATTTTGAGCCTTCAACTTTGACTCATAATTAATTCTAACCAGTAGTTAAAATTGCTTTTGCACTCTGCCACCTTTTATGAATGAAACAATGAGAACAAAGCAATAGTAATAGAGTCAAAATGAGTTTGAAGGATGAATAATTGCCAATAACAACAAATCTTTGCGCAATACATTTTGTTAATCAATACGAAACCAAATGTTTGAGACATCTGCCATTCTGCGTGCATCTTTGCTATTAGAGCAATCACAGTACAGTTGGCATTGGCATCACTTACACAGTACTTCGAAATATACGAAAATCTGCCTATACGTAAACAATATCATAGCACAGAGCAGGCTGTGTCGAATCTGTACATATCAATACTAGAACTCTTTTGGTTCCTTCAATTTTGGTATGAGGATAGATTTATTAATTTGTCGAGATATTTATGAATGTAAATGATAATTTTTTTTCTATAAGTTTTTGACAAAATTTCACTTATTATGAAATATCAAGGATGGGAATATCAGGAACTTAACATACTACCAATACCAATATTGCCAATATCCTGATATCATTGCCAATACATCGGTAGACCCCTACTGTTAATAATGTTTCATATTTTTTTATTTTTAGCATTTCTTACATTTTTCTATTATGCTCTGTTTAAATAACTCCAATTTATAACCATAACACCATCATTTGTCAACTTTTATAATACTTTTTTTTCTTGTGGAGAATGTGTTTGTTTATCTAAAAAAGGCATGGAACTAGTTACATAAGTGAAAGGAAGAAAGAATACTTTCTCAAAATTTGTTAGCATCATTTATATGGCCAACTACTGATTTTTCGGGGGGGGGGGGGGGGGGNGGGCAATGTCAATATAAAGATGGGCCGCAGGGCAAACTCTCTGATTGGGGGGGCATTTTATTGAATTTTTAAAGGAGAACTATTTGAAGTTTTCAAAACATAATAGAGAAAAATGTACAGTGAGTCTCAACTGTGTTGAAGTTTTATCTCTGTAAAATGTTCAAGTGCATATAAATTATATTCAGAGAGATTAATAATAGATCAAATTATTTACATTTTTTTAGAATCATCCTCATTTTGAAAATAAATTTTAAATACTTTAACAATATTTCCTTCAAAACAAACATGTCAAAATAATTTTCTAAAAACAAATTACATTTTTAACAAAAATTATTTTGCTATATTTTTTTATCAATTGTTTTTTTAGAAAGTACTAAGTGCAAACCATATAGGGTCATTATATTGTAATTTACAGACTGGAAAAAGCATCTTTATCCATCAAAAAATGTTTTTGAGACTGGTCTCCTTGCTGAAAAGCTAAAAGAAATGAGTGCCGATATAATCCATGGCCTAAACATTAGGTAAGATAAGATGTACAGATGTTAAAATTTAACTATATGAAATGAGGAAGCAAAGGAGGGTAAAAAATGAATTTGGTGAATTCACTGTAAAATAACTTGTACTTATACCCTTAAACTCAACTATATGTGATAGTCTTTTTGTATGTCTGAACGATTAAACCACTTATCTTATACAGAATAATCTAATGTCCACTTTTCAAAAGAGCTACCCGTATGACATTTATGTCACACTTTTTCACCTGAAGGACATACAGTAGATGAAATTAATTTTTTTTCACCTATGAATTAATCTAATTTCAAATGTAGTGATATCAATTTACTAATAAACTAACACATCAAGATTTCTCATCTCAATGTGAGGTGGGAAATCCTGATGTGGGGTTTTAATAGTTAATTCATAGCATTATATTTTCTGTTTCCTTGGAAAACTGATTACATTAATTATATGGTCACTATTAAAATATGATGTCTGTGTTAATGTCAATTTTAAAAAAATCTTCCTTCATTTTTGTTAAATATCACAAGATTATTTCCAAACTCTGTTTTCAGTTGTAGAGATACTTTTTATCTTTTTATTGTGACATTAGTTTGTATAGGGTCCAGGCTAGAACTAGAAAAGACCTTCAAAATACTTGCTCATTCTGTTATCATAAGAGTAGAGATACCTTGTTTTATAATGTTCTTAAATATTCTCCTGGGTAAATTGATTGCAAAGGGAAGGTATCAGCTTCTTGGGAAAGAATGCCATCTCAATAAAAATAACTGCTTCTATTTCAATTTTTAAGAGTTTCATCATTTTATCTTTAAGTTAAGCCCCTTTTCTTTGATTGAAAATAAAACTCAAGGATAAAATCACAATTTTACATCATTCTATAGAAGACACTTAATGAATTTATTGTTGAGATTCGTATAGTTATTTCTAGCAAAGGTTTCCTTAATGTTTTAATTTTAAAACTGTTTGGAAACAAAACATATGAGAATTTTTTATTTATTTCAATAGGGGTGAAACTTCTAAGGATCAAGTGCAAGCAATCTCAGCAAACAATAAAGACCATAGGCTTGAGAAATGGGATAATAGTAATAGCTCATCTGATGACAATGGAGCTGAGTATGACTCTGATATTTCCCTGGCAGATTCATCCATTCATATCTTTTCATCCACACCCAATGGTATCTCAGGAAACCTAGCGATGGCTAACTATGATGACAAGAGAAAACTGGAATCATGTCTTAGAAAATCCAACAACGATCAGATATATGAAAAGATGGGTTTGGATGAGATCAGTTTGTATGATGAGAAAAATAAGGGGAACGCAAGAGCATCAAATCCTACAGCGTTAGGCTCAAACCATAAGATTTTGTTTAATGGAAACGTTGAGAAGAATCCTGATAATCCAATCTCCTTGGGCAGCAGTCAGGATACAGGTGACTACAAGGACACAAAAGAGGAGCAGGGTGTTATCACTGCCCTTGATAAAAAAAGTGGACCTGAACATTGGGATGGTGAGGATAGTTCTGATGAGGAAACCAGCAGCAACGCCACAAACATCTCACTAGATCCAAGAGATGAGAAACCTGCTTCTCCACTTGATGAGTGCACCTCAAAAGTTTTCTTAGTCAAATCTGAGCAGGTTGAACATTGGGATGATACTGACAATTCTGATGGTGAATTTGGTTGCGACAGCAAAAGACATCCTGTTTCCATTTCTGATCAGTTTACATCAAAAACTGTCTTCAAAATGCCAGAGGGGCAATGTCAATATAAAGATGGGCCGCAGGGCAAACTCTCTGATTTAAAATTAACTAGAAGCCAGTTTGGAATCAATTCAGATTTTTGCGATTTTAACAAATTGTATGTGAAAGCCCTGGAGTTACCAAGCAATGTTGATGGATCTGTTAAAGTTAACCCCCCAGAGTTAAACCCAAACACAATTAGCTTGAGAAAGCAGACCTTGGGTCTAAATATCAATGGGAGTGAATTGGCTGGGAATGAATTTGAAAATTCACTCTGTTGTAATCTAAGCAAAATCTCCTTGACCTCTTATCCTATGCCTGGAAGTGAGCAGTCCAAACCATCAGCTCAGAGTACAGACTTTTTGGACAGGTTCTCTGAAGATGAATCCAAAGACATTGGAAATGAACTGAGTGCCCCAGCAATCATCCCTGCCAATCTTCACGTAGAAACAATCCCAATCTCCACAAATTCTTCAGATCACAAACTTAATCCCCTTTTCCCCATTGATAATAATTCTAGGGCAGATCCCAGTCAGACGTTGCTGGCTTTATCCTCACCACAAAGTCAAATGTCGATCAAGTCCCAGAACCTTCAGAGTGAGAAGATGTTGCTGGCAGCTGAGTACCAAAGCAGTGGAGGAGGATCTACTCCTGCCAGTCACAATCCGTCTCTTGCTGAGGCAACAGCTATGAAGGAGGATCAGGATGATCGAGTTGAGAGAGTTCTCAGCAAGCTAAGAATGCAGAGAGCACAACTTCGTTTAAGAGCAAAAAAACAATTCCCAGCTCCAGTATCCTCAGCTAAGAAAGTGGAACCTATTGTGATGCCTTCTAATCAATGTCATGAATCTGATCAAGCTCAAGCAAGCAGTGCTACGCTTCCTTTAAAGACAGAACTGTCTGATGAAGAACTGAGGAAGATCTTGATGAAGATTGAGGTAGTCAGCTCAGCTGATCAGAAAATCATGAAAAGTAAACCTTTCCCTTGCCCTGTACTCAGCTCTAAAAAGTCTAAAGTAAGTGGCAGTTCTTCTTCAAAGGAAGAAAAGAATGTGAATAAATGGTGTTTACAGGAACACTGTGTTAAAACACAATCTCTGAAGCATACTTCTCAACTTTCGGAGGTTCCTAGGACAAGAGACCGAGTTGGGGTTCCAGATTTTGCTATTCCTCGAACCACTTCCCAGTGCCTATTGAAAACTGGGCCTTTTAGAGATAAGCTTAGCAACACTCAAAATTCAAAGTATGCCCCAGCTGGAAGAATATGTGCAGCAGACAATCACTCTACATCCTCACAGCAAAGATTGCCAATGACAGAAATTGTGAAGGAGAAAAACTGGCCACAGCCCCTGTTAACACCTATAAATAAGCTCAACAAGACACCACAGAGCTCACTACAAATGGAGGGTGCACCTGGCTCCTGGAATTTAAAAAACAGCTTGAAAAGGCCGACTAATCCCTTAGCTTTGGTGCGGTCAGCTCTTTCTGATTTGAGAACAGAATCCAACAAAATTCACAGAACTGACCTCAGCTCAACAGTGGCGGAAGATTCGTATGTCATCGAAAGGCTCCTGACTGCGGAACCTGTGAGTTCAATGCTGAAAGGTTTGAAGACTTTTCCTAAAAACAAATCAACAAATCATTGATAGCAAACTGTATTCAAGGACTGTTTGAGATCTTTTTCTTTTCATTGTTGTTGTTCAAAATTGCAATAAATCTATTGCACAGTGCTTTAATAAAATAATTATTATTGTGGGGCCTAAATATTTTATGAGCTACATGGATTTGTTGCTATCCTGACAAAACTGATAGCTAAATGATTTTTCAGCATAAATAATTGTTTTGAAGGTATTGAGTTACCTTTCCTGGCTACTCTTTCACTGATAGTGTTTTTGACAAACTTTCAATATGTTCTGATGTTCATTTGATAATTGAAATGGGACTAATAAAAATCATTGAAAAGCAGGGGGAAATGTATTATTTATTGTGAGAAACTGAACTGATAACTTGCTTGTTAATTCATTGAGTAGTATTTATTTGCTTGTTTTACAAAAGAAATAATAATTTGAAAGAAAAAAAATTCTTTAAGGTGATTTCCTGAATTGGTGAACAACATACTGAAACTGGAACCTAATGCTCTTGTTTCCATTTAATTCACAATGCTAGTTATTTACTGGTTACCCTTTAAATGTGGTTATTATTAGTTCCACGAAGTTCTTACCATGTTTTGTTTAGTTATTTGAACTTTCACCAGAAAATGTTACAGATGTTCTTTATCTCTAACATTCAAATTGTCATTTGTTGTTACAAATAAAGTTCTAAACTGAGAGTTGTGTGTTTATTTCAGACTCATTCAAGGTTGTAGAAATTTTTGTAAGATGCCGTTGTTTAAGTTAAATGTTAAGTAAACACTTTTTTGTTTGTGTGTCCCATAACCTCGTCGTAGGGGGTCCTAATGTTTCCATTAGAACTTCCTCGGGGCTTGATAGACCTTGGCGGCGCCCATCTGCTCGCCAGGTCAGCGGAAGACTTTCTAACCACAGTCATTCATCAACATTTTTATTGTGACTTTAAAGTGAGCTAGATCCCACGCCCCTGAGCTTGTGAGGCGAGCGGACTATTGACTTCGCTATCCAGTCGAAAAAAGCATACATCCACAAAAAAAAAATCCAGGTCTNCCCCCCCCCCCCGCTAAATTACATCACACTTGCGGGGGAAAAATAACTCTTTACTTAAATATATAATTTAATACTTAAAATACACCTCACTATTAAATTGTATTAAAATATAAAATGTTCACTTACTTAAAAGTAGGGATATGCCAGATTAAAAAATTTTTGAAATCCGGCTGGAGTCAGATTTGTTAAAATGGGCGGATTTCAGGTTTGCCGGAGCCATAATGAATATTAATATATATATATATATATAAATTAGGGCTCTACGATCCTGCCGGATTTATGAAGTTAAATCCTGTCGGACCCGGAAGCGGATTTGTTAAAATAGCAGAGGTTGGAGCCAAAATCTAGTACACCCCTACTAAAAAGAACTATCAGATTATTAAAAATGACCTTTATAGTACAGTAGAATAGTTAATTGTCGGTAGATGTCATAGTTATTCAATGAAACATATATCAATCTAGATCGAATTTGAAAACAAAAATTAGACTTGACAATTACATAACACATCATTTATCTGCTACCTTTTCATATACAATGGGTTTGGTCAAGTTTTAGATTTAGATAATCTTCCGATTATGCAATCTATTGATTAGCGAAACTTGACCACACTCAGTGATTAAATAATAAAAAGGAAACAAAACAATTTGACTAAAATAAATGACTAGATTGACAAATTATCATACCAACTCTTGTGATATATTGAATCTGTTTATTATGGTCCTTTGAATTATGTTTAATTCAAAAATATTCACTGGCCATCATCTTACCATAGTAATTTGAACCTTTCAACCTTTCACAAAGACTGTTTTCTGGAAGCAAAATTGCAGACAGATTAACAACTCGTCTTCATCTAGTCACTCAACAGCCCCTGAATATACTTTTTCCCTTCTGTCAATAACTGTCATCGGTTCTCTGCCTTCTAACAGCGATTCTTATAGGACGGATGCGTTTTAACTGAGTTGTTACTTGAGCAGTTTAAAGGTGGGCACATTCTACTGAGCCTGAGCTCTGTGTTGTCCTGCACTTTTCTTCAACATTGTTTTTGAGGCAAAATATAAGTAACATGCTTTGCAAATTTGATCAAGTAGGCTGGTCAGCGAAGATGGACATAAAGATTGTACTTTGAAAACTCAAAGTTGATCTCGGCATAATGTTATCAAATTTGAGACTTTGTGTGGCAACAAGGAATGAAATTTATGAGAATATGCATCTTAAGCTCTACGTCCATCAGTTGTTTGGTTGATCGGGATGAGAGGAGGAAAGAATCTCGCAGGTAAAGTGTTGAAATATGAGCTTCGTAGTTTTTGGCAAGATTTTATGTCCTGATATTTCACAATTTGAGTAAAATATTGGCTGGTGCGAACATGATTGTCAAAACATTTCTGATCCTTCTATATCACCCAATTCAGATTGGGGGTGTCCACAAATGACGTCACGCTATTTTTACCCCCTCCCTCCCCCTTGTCACACGTCATCACAAAAACTTAGACCCCCTCCAATATGACGTCACAAAGCTGTGACCCTTCACCCCTAAAAGTGATATCTTCTATTTGATAATGATCATGTTTCAATTAATACTGCCATTTTAGTATGTATTAATGTAAGGCTGCACTCTATTATCTATGTAAAACGTCATAAAATAAATAGTAAGAAAAATAATTCTTAATTTCTTTATTAAATTAGTGTGTTTTGACGTGACGTCACAATTATTAAACTCTCCCTTCCCCCTCGTCACAAATATGGGGAACCCCCTCCGCCCTCCCAAGGTGCGTGACGTCATTTATGGACCGCGTCCCCATTATTGTTTAGTTGCGATAGATGTCATGCTGCTGACAGACGATGTATGCTAATGAAGTGAAGAGGACAGTCGCTACAGGACCGGCTTTAGGCATAGGCAAACTAGGCAACCGCCTAGGGCCTCCGATTAGTCTCATCATTAGTGGGGGCCTCACATAATAATATTTCCATATTTATTTGGTATTTTTCTATTAAATTTTGGGCCACCAAATTCACTTCGCATATGGCCTCCAATTCCCTGAAGCCGGCCCTGGTCGCTATCATCTGATCTTGAATTGAACATAACCATATCCCCCACAGGCAAGAGCAGTGATTTTTCTATTTTAAAAAAAAAGGTACTGGAACGCATATTTAATACAACCTAAAAAAGCAGAAAAACTAAACAGTCTGTGGAAAAAGGTGCCGTAAAAGGAACAGATCTGCTAGAAAAAAGCACTGGGCAAGGGATTGGTTTAAAAAAAATATTTTTAAAAAGTATTTCTATGAATCTCGGTTGGCTCTAGAATCTTCAAGTAATGTCGCAGCTTCCTCGCGGTAAGTTTTGAAATATAAAATTAAAATACTTTCTTTTTCCCTTTGATTCTAATGTGAATTTCGTGCGTCTTGATAGGTGTAAAGACCGATCAGCGCTGCGCTGTTTGAAGGAATCAAAACATCGGGACATCATCTACAAAGAATTGCGTTCCTCTACGCAGGCCCTTCTGAAAGTCTTCGTAGTGGATGGATACAGGAGGAGTTCCTTTGGCGTGCGCTCCTTTGAATCGGCTGCACCAAAATTGTAGAACAGTGTTCCAAAATTTTTGAAGGAGTGTGAAAACAAAGACTTAAAAAATGTAAAGACTTTTTTTTTATTCGATACTCTAGAGTTTTTGAACATCGGAGTCAAAGTACAACCTAGTCTAACATGGATAATCTTAGCGCTATATAAATATAAGAAAGCATTCATTCACTGACAAGGATGAAGGCACATCTTGGACGGTGGAAGCTCATCTACCATGAACTGGATCATGTCTGGTATTGACTTGTAATATGGTTTGTTGCTTTAAAAATGATAGGGGTTGGGCCTATAGAGGTTTCCGTATGAGGACAGTTCCAGGGATATTTGTAGCAGGTAGTGTTGTTCATTCCCGTCGTTTCATTTTTCATGCTGGGGTAAGTGTTTCATGCCAGGCAAAGTTTTACTGTGAAAGAAGATGGTGAATAAAATCATGGGCATAATAATATGAGAACCTCTACTTGTAATGCGTGTAACCCCAGTCTGGAGTTGGGCTCACATAAAAATAAACTCTAGAAAAATATAGACCACATTAAATTAATTTTTAAAAAAAACAACACACATTTATATCAATATCTTATTTACGACATTTATCTTTCTACAAATATCAGGGGGCCATCCATATATGACGTCACGCGATTTTCGATTTCTTACGATTTTTACCTCCCCCCTCCCCCAACCTTTCGTCACAATTAGTCACAAAAACTGAGAACCCCCTCCAAAATAACGTTACAATACTTTGACACCCGCCCCCCTAAAAGTCATATTTTCTATTTGAAAATTAGCATTTGGCATTTAAATATGTGTTCAGTGTAAGTCTGCACTCTAACTCTATGTCTATATCGTCACATGTTTGAGGCCATTGAAAACGTCATTAATGTGCGACACGCCCTTCCCGTCCTCCTTTTAGGCGCATGGCGTCATTTCTGGGCGGCCCCTCAGGAAGAATAGTTTAAAATGATGTATTTTGAGTGCTTTTGCGCTGGACGCAATAATCTTCTGTTTAGAAGGTGCTTCTGTAATAGAAAAGATAATATACCTTAGTAACCAATAGGTCTTCTCACAGAACTAACCTCAATGTTTTATAATAATATTTGATGATATTAATTTGTATTTAATGTATATTTTCATTTCTTTGTAACTGTGTTTAACCGACATTATCGAATTAGGTCCGATTTATCGTTATAACAGTATGGTCAGTGCCGTTAGGGCTATAAACGTTATAACAGAATGGTCAGTGCCGTTAGGGCTATAAACGTTACAACAGTATGGTCAGTGCCGTTAGGGCTATAAACTTTATAACAGTATGGTCAGTGCCATTAGGGCTATAAACGCTATAACAGTATGGTCAGTGCCGTTAGGGCTATAAACGTTATAACAGTATGGTCAGTGCCATTAGGGCTATAAACGTTATAACAGTATGCTCAGTGCCGTTGGGGCTATAAACGTTATAACAGTATGGTCAGTGCCGTAGGGGCTATAAACGTTATAACAGTATGGTCAGTGCCGTTAGGGCTATAAACGTTATAACAGTATGGCCAGTGCCGTTAGGGCTATAAACACTATAACAGTATGGTCAGTGCCGTTAGGGCTATAAACACTATAACAGTATGGTCAGTGCCGTTAGGGCTATAAACGTTATAACAGTATGGTCAGTGCCGTTAGGGCTATAAACGTTATAACAGTATGGTCAGTGCCGTTGGGGCTATAAACGTTATAACATTATGGTCAGTGCCGTTGGGGCTATAAACGTTATAACAGTATGGTCAGTGCCGTAGGGGCTATAAACGTTATAACAGTATGGTCAGTGCCGTTAGGGCTATAAACTTTATAACAGTATGGTCAGTGCCATTTTGGGCTATAAACATTATAACAGTATGGTCAGTGCCGTTTGGGCTATAAACGTTATAACAGTATGGTCAGTGCCGTTAGGGCTATAAACGTTATAACAGTATGGTCAGTGCCATTGGGGCTATAAACGTTATAACAGTATGGTCAGTGCCGTTGGGGCTATAAACGTTATAACAGTATGGTCAGTGCCGTAGGGGCTATAAACGTTATAACAGTATGGTCAGTGCCGTTAGGGCTATAAACGTTATAACCATTATACCCGACTGTAAACTTTTATAATTGTAGCAAATTACCCCTGAAATATGGATCATCCGTGGCGTTTTGAGAAAAAATATCTACGCAAAACCCTTGTCAGATACAATTGTTAGATGTCAGGTTCATTGTTAGACAATTGACACACTTCTAAAACTCACAAGATGCGTTTTCGGCATGGGCTTACATTATCCCCAGACCCTTGCGGGAGGGGGGGAGCTTACAACGCTCCCCCCAAACTCCCGTGTCGTGTGGGCAGGACCTCGCGCCTACTGGGGTAACAACATAAACTTGTATATTTTGGGGTAATGGGCAAAAAAGTTCGCCGACCCCTGCCTTATGGATTTAGCTCCTCTTGCATTTGGTTTATTACACAAACCACATTATCTTCCATGTCAAAATATATTTGAAAAAAAGCATCGTTTGGTAAAATATTCATAGAGTCGTTCCTTCTTTTTAAATTTTATGATCTTAACTTTTTTTTTCAGAACGTTGTGATAAGCTAACTGACATTTAATAACAAAATAATTACCCGTTACTGTTCAAATAAAAAGACATTTCTCGTAATCGAATTTTGCTGCACGTTAACTCAAAACGGCTTTGCTGCGTGTGTCGGATGGATAGCTGTGGTAGTAGCGCACTTAATTAAAGGGATAATTGCTTATCAGTCCAGATTATTTAATTAAAACGTCACAATGTTTTTAAAAAATAATTTACACCAGTGTTTGTATCTCTTTTATTACAGAAGTAATGAACCATTTTAACTTGTACATATGCAAAACAATTTAAGCCTAGTTGAATGTGAGACAGCACTATTTAGTAAGTCTTGAGTCCCATTTTTTAATTATAAATGTAATAATTATTATCAATGGAGTTAAATATTTTGTGACAAGAAGTTACTCTAACCCTGGCCATTTGGATGACAATATTATATCCCTTGTTCACCTAAATCTCCACAAATATGCTTTCTTACAGATAGTATGTACTATTTTTTAAAATAGACAATAATTTCCTTATATTACTACATGAAATATCTTTATTTAAAAATTATAATTGTATATTTATAATGGCCAAAAAACTTGTTATATTTACACTTATTTGTTACTTGAACTTTTTAAAACTGATCTGATTTCATTGATTTATATAACAATTAAAACAATTTTTTAAAAACAAATCATTAAAAAAAAAGTTTTGATTACACCTATTTGGAATGATCCAGTTTTCATCATATAAACAATAAATAGTATTCACAAACATAACTGTCTACAAATCATTGGCAAAGTATCACAAAAGCATATCACCAATCCACAATACAATTATTTGGGCATGCAACAATGGATCTATGCACGCAGTGCAACTATCAGTGTAAAGTAAATATACAAAAATCAATTTATAAAAATGAATAGATCTTTTTCGTAAAAATATTCCCTTTCACATCAAAAGGATGTCAGGAAAAATATATGTATGTTACAAAATGTAAAAACAAAATACAATGTTACAATACCCAATGACTGGATGGTTACTTAAAACACACAACAAATTAAACTTAATCACTGTAAGCAAAAAGGCTCAACAGCATAAGGTCATAAGTCATAAGCAATGTTCCCTCTAAGGTTCATTAGTCTGTGTGCAAAGTGAAAAAACAAGTGTGCAAAGTTGTCCACCAACAATTTTTTGTGAAATATTTTACAAAAATTGCTGTGTGGTAATTCTAAACCGCTGCGCACCGTTTGTTAAAGATGTGTGCAGCCGTGAAGCCTAAAGGGAACATTGGTCATTAGGTCTAAAAAAATTGAAAATAAATATAGACATTTACATAGATTTTGGTCTGTACTGCACGACCAACTCTATGCCAGAGTCCTATGATTGTTAAATTCACATATGATCATTTCTTTTACTAATATGTTGTACAAATAATAACATTATGGAATTAAATTAACATGATACTATTGCTTTCATTACTATGATGAATTTTTTTTTCAAAACTTATTTTGTAGATTATAATTTATATGGTAACTTTTAAATTTCTAAACTTCAACCTTAAAAAACAACTGCCAGATGGAATGTAAAAAGTTTAGTTGAAAAAAAAATTAATATAATATTTGATTATCCAGGTAAAAGAACATGGTGAAGCATGAAAAAGGTGCAGATGTATTCACTTCTTCTTTATTAATATGTCCATCAGTGTTGCTAACAATGTTCCTTCTAAGGTTTTTTGGTCCGTGTGCTTTGTAAAACAACCCTGGGACAAAGTTACACAGCTTCCATTTTAGTGTGGAATAGTTTAAAAAATTTGCTGCGCTTGTAATTCTAAACTGCTGTACTGTGTCAGTCAGATATATGCAGCTGCGCAGCTTAAAGAGAACATTGGTTGTTAACCATCATGTTATGTGTTAGAATCTAAATCAGAATCTGCAACTGAGGCAGACAGAATCAGGGTGACATAAAATAGCAGGTTTTATTGTAAAATTAATAGAATTTTTTGTTGTCTGGTTTTTTAGCCTTAACTGAAATGAAAACAATTGATAAATTGATAAAAAAAACGTAATATAAAATCTAGTGTATTAGTTTCTGGAAAAATTTTAAAAGAGTGTGTTGAAATTTTAAAAAAAATAATTATGTGTTTATTTTGCTCACTTGTTTCAATTACTTTTGTAACATGCAAAGAATAATTGTGAGAACAATGGTATCACTTTATATAAATGTGACAGCTTCATCAATCATATTTTTCCCCATTCCACTTACAAAAAGTAAGTAATAATACTAAAAGTAATATTAATATCAACTGGGGTAATAAATAAAATTCGTCAAAATGCATTGTTGGATAAGTTGGATACATGGATAAGTCTATAATGGTTTCCTGGATTTGTTTTGTATATATATACTCAAAATTAAATTACAAAAGAACAAGTGTGCACAGTGTACAAAAATAAGCGCACCAATAATGCAGGCACATCAATAATTATTTGACACAAGGCAAGGAAAACACAACTGCATTTCAAATGCACAAACCATGAAAATTTTCAAAGTGCCAATTAGGTCAGATCAAGTTAACTGCTAATAAATTTGAAAGCCATTAAAAAGAATATCAAATTACATCCAGAATGGAACAGAATTCTACTTGTCATTATGATTTAACTGTCCAAAGTCCTATATAAAAGACAGAGGAGTTGAAATATGAGGTTTAAAAAACATTTGAGGTCATGGTAACCAATCAGAAAAACGTATGTTTGTATTAGACAAGCCCTAAAGTAGAATGATGGTTGCAATGGTTTGATAAAAATAGCATATTTTTCAGCCTTAATAAACTAGCTGGAACATAAACATATTCAAGTTAAAGCTATAAAATTCAAATAATTGTAAAGCACACGGTTTCAATCCTTTTCATGTCATTATATTAAATAAAAAGAAATTTCAATTCTCAAAAATACAATAATCTATACTCACTTTTTAATAAAAAATCTATTTTATTTATTGATATATAATCCTTACTAGCAACTTAAAATTTTTTTGTTCATAGTGAAAAATCAAATTTTGATATCATTAATTTTGGTCAACTCTCTTTTTATTGTAAATGTATCTTTAGAAGAATTGGTATTTCAGATAGTTTGATACAAAAATTAATTGGTAAATTATCGTTACGCGGATCAGACCACCTTCTTTGCTTATAGGCAAGCATCTGAAGCACTACAACTAAACCTAACCCTAACAATAATTTCTTTAAAATCTTTCATTTTGGAAAAATTCACTTTAAAAATTTTTAAAACAAAACCAATCTAGCACAAATCGGGCGGTGTATACAGTTTCCGAACCGGCAATTTTAATGTCCTTGACGGGGCTACCATCTTTGATTCATCCAACAATAATTAGCTGTAAATTTAAATATAACCTTTTTCATAGTATGAAAAAATTGGCACAATTTTGTTCTCTTAAAATTTTTTTTACAATGTTTATAAGAGATTAATTTAAAACTTCACATTTTAAAAAAAGCAAATACCAATAGGATAAACTTTGTCTTTTAGCCATAATAGTGTTCTTATATGTTACAGAAGATTATTGCGTCCTACGTATTTCTATGGTTTGTGTTTAGTCCTGTATTCTTATTAGAGTTTTAAATGATGATAAAGTGTTGGCTTTCCTGGTTTCTTCAGGCAACCCATTCCACGCCCAAATACCGGACGGAAAGAAAGAAAACTTGTATGTGTTTGTTCTTGCATATGGAATAAGAAAGGTGTTTCTATCTTTATGTCTATTTGAGGGTTGTATTAAGTTATCTTTGTGTTGTATTTCTAAATTAGAATTAATTGCCTTATGTATAATTACTAATTTACTCTTAGTTCTTCTATCCTCTTGTGTTTCAAGGTTTATTGATTTAACTAATGGTGTTACTCTTGTCAGTTTTGAATATTCTCCAGTAATGAATCTGGCAGCTCTTTTTTGGATTTTTTCTAACTTATCAATATTTTCTTTAGTGGATGGGTCCCATACAGAAGATGCATATTCTAGTATAGGTCTCACTAGGGTGAGGTAGCATTTAAGTTTTATATCTTTGTTACATTTGTAAAAGTCGGTCTTTTTATAAAACTAAGGTTTTGTTTGATTTTTTAATAACTTCATTGACATGGGGATTCCAAGATAGTTTCTCATTTATTATGACTCCTGGGTATTTTGCTTAGTTTGGGTTAGTTCTTTTCCATGAATTAAGTATTTTGAATTTATTTGTTTCTTTTTCTTTGTTACTCTTAGCAGTTGACATTTTTCTGGGTGGAAGGACATACTCCAGTTAGTTTCCCATTTTATTAATTCATCTAAGTCTTTTTGTAAAATTTTGCTATCTTGTTCTGACTTGATTGTTCTATAGATTATACAATCATCAGCAAATAGTTGAAACTGAAATATATAGAGGAATAGAGAGCTTCTCAAATAAATATACATTTGGCTTTATAATTTCACATATGGGATTTTTTTCTTATGTTTTACTTATGAGGCTTCTAATTGCTCTGGCTTAATTAAGAGTTTTTCAAGAACACTCAGGACAAGGTCAGCATCCTCTTGACTATTCTGTCTTATTTCTATCACTTCCCACAGTCGTCCTTCTAATGCTGTCTTCAATTTTTCAGGTAAGTTTGCAGACAAGTCTGTGAAATTTTTTATAAAAATCATTTAAGTAAAATTTAACAAAAAGTTATATTTTACATAAATATAAATGACATCAAATGTGAGTTATACACTTCCTTGTAAATATTAAACGAAATACTGAACTTGAATCTTTATTTTCTTATCATGTTGAATTAGTATTTTTTAAAATTTTGGTAACTCATGATATACATTTTAAAATAAGCTGCAACAAACAGGTGAGGTAAACAAAAAAAAATTACCATTAGTGTATGTACCATCTCTGATCACAAAAAGCACAGGGACATTTTCTAATTCTCTCTCTTGAAGAAGTTGTTTAATATTGTTCTGCTCTTTTTCTAGTAGAAAGTTTTCTCCCCTTGTGCCTAGCATGTAAATAACACCTGAAAAGTAAAAATGATTTGATTTTATGAATTTTTAAAAAATATTTATTTTACATTAATTTTAACACATACAAATAAATTCAAAAAGACGCCACAGAGTTCACTACAAATTAATGTACACCTGAAAATCAATAAAAATTAATTTCAGATTTAAAAAAAAAAATTTATAATTAAAATTGCACTATAAGGTTTAAAATAAATGTTTGTTTCCAGGTACTAATAATTGAAATATTTCTGCATCTATACTATTTATTTTGTTACAAGTTTTTTTAAAACAAATAACTTGAAAAATATTACAAGTTGTACAGTTTTAGAGGGAATGGTGGTAGTGGTAGGGCAGCAAAATTTTCATTTTTATCTCTTAGGTAGAGTGAGCTCTGATTGTGAATTCAATTGAATGGTAGGCAATGTCAAATCTAATCAAAATCAACTTTAAAAAAAATATAAATCATTTTAAATTATCTTATTTTCTGAAGATTTGAACATGAGTATGAGCAAAATTTCCAGCCAAATTGATCAACAGAAAAAAAAAAGGGGGGGGGGGGGGGGTAACAAGATTTCACTCAGGCAAATAAGTGGTGTGGTGTACATAAATAAAATTGAGGAAAATACATATCTGCTACACTTTATTGCATTCTTACAAGTTAATTAAAATTATTTAAAAGTAGTAATCATGATAGCGTCTTGCTACAAGATTTTATAGCAACAGTGACCAAATCGTGGCTCGCAAGCTGCATTTGGTGTTCACATTGTGTCTCGTGTACAATTTATAAAAGATATGTTACAAGATTTTCTGGAAGATTTCCAAACCAGGTTTAATGACCCATAGTGATACAATGCTACTCTCAACAATTGGTTTAAATTTTAAAATAGATCTGAGATACTACAGGTCTGGCCATCCCTGTTTCTAGCATTAAAAAAAATTTCTATGCATATTAATGAAGTTATTCTGTGATTGGGTATTTGCAGATTGTTCCAAGAGTCCAGGTTTTTGCACAACACTTTCCTCAACACTATTTGTATTAATTATCAATGCATAAAGTCAAATACAGCAACAATGTGAAACTGACACAGTTGTGATTATTGTTTGTTTGTCAAATAATACAATAGCTTTTTCAACTTTAAAAAGGTACCATTTGTTCCATCTAAAAATGGGCGCAGTCTGTATCCAATATTGCCGGCAAGGTCGTACACCAGATACTTTTGACCAGAAGGTGATATGATTGTATCAACATTGAAATGGCTTGTAGGCTCAATGGACATGATGTAATCAACTCCGAATTTCCAAGAGTATAAAAGAAATGTTTTTCCTTGAGAATAAGGGAAAAAAATCATATTAAAAAATCACAAACAATTTAACATCACACTAATCATTATACACCATTAATTTTAAAGTAAACTTATTTTTCTATAGCAGATAATTACTAATAATTATACGGTGGATGTGATGAATTGTGAGTGTGCACATAAGAAAAGTTTATGTAACTTGCATGAGGAGCATATCATTGGAAACACTTGTACTGGGTAGCCTCAAGATAAGATGAATATCTCGGCTACTACTACTTCTTCTTCTACATATTCTTTTGACCTGAGACTAGTCTCTTAAGGCCTTGGCTAACACCTGGCCAACCTCCTCCATCTGCTGAGTAGTGCCATATAATATTGTCTTCTTCTACTACTATGTACCTCTACTGTGTAAAAATACCATATTTAAAATAACAAGAAATAATATTAATATGGGTGTTTAAATTTAGATTATGTTAACTGATGGTACCTTCCACTGCAATTCCAATACATGATTGTTACAATACATTCAAGTCTTATTACCTGCATTTTGCTTTCCAATTAATAATATTTTAACAGGTAGTGGCACAGTACGTGATGAGAATGCTGTCATTCCGGATGCACAAGCTGCACCCATTTGTCTTTTTTTTTTGTGTGTGCCTATCTAGTATCTATTATTTCATTAAATTCATCTCATCTACTGAATAATACAATAAACATAACATAGTCCAAGAATGTTATTAATTAATGTAGATTTGAGGTATAAGAACCATCATATATAATCTGAAATAAAGCATTGTCACAATCACAAATCCATTAAACTCTATGTATGAATCAGGAACAGTAGATGGATGTGTTCATTCCTTACTTCCAATAGTGTAGTGTGTAGTAAATTTTGTAAAAATCACATTAAGATTAAAAAGGTTCACGGTTATAATATTTATTGTATAATATTAAATAAGTTAAGATTGATGCTAACAGACTGACACACCCCTTTATTCGGATTCTATAGACTATACTATACTGACTAAACTATACTAATACTATAGACTATTGTCACAAATGGAAAATCCCAAAGTCCAAAGTGAATGGCTAAGGCTGCTTGTACTTGTATCGAAAAGTAAATATCTGAATGAACCCACAATGATGGGATGTGGTGGTCGAGAGGTACCGCTCTCGACTGTCATACTGATGGTCACGAGTTCAAATCAACACGAAGGTGAGGATTTGTTCTCAGGGCCTGAGGAGTCCCCGAGTCACCCAGCTCCAAACGGGTAGCTAACTAGTCAATAGTTAGGCGGCTGGGGTAATGCGTGGAACGTCTATAGCCGTGGCCTGTGACCGCTGCATCACTTGCCAACAGATCATCTCTCATGGTCTGTGGACGCAATTATCTTCTGCATTGAAGGAGCGTCTGCATATCTAAGATGATTTATAAAACTGAACATACATTATATTTTTTTTCTAATTAAAATTACAATTAATACACTTTAGCCCACTTTACTTAACAATCAAAATAATGAAGAGTAATAGTATTATTGTTATTATTAGATTATTAATGTTAAAAATTTACTAAAATTACTCATTAAATCAGTCAATGAGCCTGTATATATACTGTATAATTGTATAGTCGTATCGTAATTAATTTAGTGCAAATGAAATAGTTTGAAATAGTCCTTCCTTATGCCTATGCCTTAGTGACGTTAGGTCGTTAGCCTATCCGCCTATACTATGATGACTCACTCATGACTATGTTGTCTACTTGCTTATACTTATATTATAATGCAAAATAACTAAAAGACAATATTAATATTAATTAATGAGTAATTATTTAGTAAAAGTAAAAGTAGTAATAGGCATATTTAATAGGCTAAATACTAAATATGCCTATTACTACTACTTATATAAGTAACTTTTTAATTTTTGACTTAAAAGTAATTAAGTGCTGAGTAACACTGAATAACACTGTAAGTGAGTAAGTGTAGGACTGTAAGTTGTAAGAGTCTGTAAGAGTAATAAGAGTAAGGTTGTACAATAGATTTTATAATTTATAGTAACAATGAAACTACATGTTTTCCTATCCCAGATTTCTTCGACTTAGGTTATAAAATAGTATTCCTTCTCATTATGCTAAGTTAAAAGTAAAAATATAGAGGTTGAGGTTAGTGAATAATAAAATTAAAATGATAAGTAATTTAAATTCAGCAGTTATCGTTTACATTAGGAACAACTTCAGAATGTGGTCTGGAATAGGAGTAGTAGGCCTTTGCCTAGGAACTAATAATTATTTTTAAAATGTAATTATTGTTGAAATCAAAATTAATTTTTAAATTAATTTATTTTCAAAAAAAATTTAATTATTTATAAGTAAATTTTGAAACAATTTTGTTTTAAATTTGCAATTTAAAAGGTTATTTATTTGACTTAATCAGATTTTAAAATAACTGTGGATATAAACAAAGATGGCGGCGCCCATATTTTGTCATGATATTCAATTATCAGAACCCACTTATTGTAGAGTTAAAACAAATAACCCTGAATTAGGTGAATATTAAATGCTATTTTAATAAGCGTAGGATGCAATAATTTTTCTTATGGAAGGAGATTCTTTAACAGATAAGATTTTAAAATATAAAAACCGAAGTTTTTGCATCAACGACGAAGTGTCTGTCTGCTGCTACTTTAGTACTGCTACGACAAAGTTTGAAACTCAGACAAATTAACGGCACTGCGGCAGACAACTTACTGAGACTTGGCTAGTGCTACGACATGTCGTAACACTAGAAACATCCCTGTGAGTTTTCTGCTGTTACGACTGGTCGTAAATATATGCAGTATTAACGGTAGTACTTTAATTTTAATACTAAGACTAAACAATAGTCATAGTGTCAATAGTTTTCAGAATCAGATTTTATGATTATAATTATATTATAAGTAAGTTATAAGCTGATTAATGAATATTTTTAAAGGTTAAAATAAATTGATTGATGAAAATTTAATGACTTAATGACAAACATTCAAACATTTATAATTTTTTTAAAAATCAACATTTTACATGAGCTTCGTTATACGAAGTCGAAGTGATAGTTCCATTGCCCTGTTAGCAGAGGCGTCAGTCACTAGGGTTGGTGTCACCCGGGGCGGCAGATCATGTGTCACCCCCTCATGATTTAACCCATAGAACTCCTCCAAGTTTTCCAGTGCCAAATAACGGGAATATATAGAATTTTACAGTCTGGTGTCACCCCCCTGATGGTGTCACCCGGAGCGGCCCACCCCCGGTGTCACCCCCCTGATGGTGTTACCCGGGGCGGCCCGCCCCCACCGCACCCCCCTAGTGATGCCACTGCCTGTTGGCACTGTTGGTAAATCTGGTATTGTGATCGAATCCCGCTCCCATCAGTTTTAAAAAGTTTTTGTGTGTGTGTAGTGTATGTTTTTGTTTGTTAAGCTAATCTCAATTCAATGAATGTGCTGGTGACTGAAATTTTTTTTCTTGTTATTCTGAAAAGCAGATACGTTGATTAAATCTTAAGGGTCTAAAAATATGCATTTTTGTCGGTATTACCAAACTTTTTTTGCTGAAACAAAGTTTCTGAAACTGATAATACTAAGTAATACTGATATGTTTACAAGTTCCAGATCATGATCTCCATAGACATTAAAACATATGAATATGACTACCACGACAAAACGAACTGTCCATTTTAAAAATATACAAAATAATTAATAACTCCTTTTCAACCTTGGCTTTGACTTACAATTGTTAATTTTAAATATTATACTTAAATAAATTTTGCACAAGGCCAACTTTTATTAATGAAACAACGAGAACAAAACATAGTAATAGAGTGAAAATGAGGTTGAAGGATGAAAATGATTGGAATGGTTCCAATGACAGGTCTGCACACAGTACAATTTATTATACAAGAAACTAATTATTTGTTTTAGATTCCTGCGATTTACGGTATACTAAATCTTAATACTTGGCATCGACATCACTAACACTTACACAAATAAATCGGCCGATATAATCGGTAGACCAATATTAAATCTATTTAAATAAATTTAGATTTATAATTAATACTATTAATACACACATAAATAAGCCCAGAATTTTTGTCTTATTATTTTATATTATATGCGTATAAAATATAAAGAGTTTGTTTAGATATTATGATTATAGCACTAACACTATGACTAGTCATCGCAGAAGTTGCGTATGTCGTAGCAGCAGTTTCCTGGCTAGCACTACGACATGTCGTAACAGTAGCAACATCCTGTCGAATCGCCTACTGCTACGACAGTCCTGTCGTAACGCTAGCAACATCCTGTCAAATCATCTGCTGTTACAACATGTCGTAGCAGCAGTTTCCTGGCTAGCGCTATAACATGACGTAACTTTAGTAACATACTTGCATCAAACAGTTATCAGTTTATAATAATAATAAACTAGTACTAATACTACTACTATAGTAGTAACTAGTCTTTAAGTTAAGTAAGAGTAAGTCTCATCAATCTTACTCTGATTCTTACTCTTAGCAGTAGACACTTTACTAAGTCGCTATAATATCTTAACAAACTCTTTTTTTTTTTGTATGCATATTTAATACAAAGTGGGGCTGAATCCAATAATATGTTCCCAAAGCCAAATTTTTAGTACCATTTTTGCTGTTTTCCTAAATTGTCACGTTGTTCAAAAAGCCACAGATTTGAGAATCCATGTTCCCTCCAACCCTCTAAATTCCAATATTTTGCACTACTTTTGTGCAGCTGTCCGTTCATACCCTCTGTTCTTTGCACTATCTATCAACTATGAGTTAGTCTTTGGCGTATGCTGCGCCACGGGTGGTATCTAGTATCTAGTTATGATTATTTTGAGAAAATAAGTCAAATCTACAGTATAAAGCAGGTTTCAGTGTTAAGTTTGAAACAAAGATAATTGAGAAGAATAAGCAACAACATAATTTAACATTTTTCACCACAGTCCAGTTCAGTCCACAGAAATCACCATGTCTAGACTAGGATTAGGATAAATTTTAATTTTATAAATTTGTAATTATAAATTGTACAATTTAAAGGGCTTGGGAAAGTAAAGCATAATTATAATATAATATTTAATCAGATCTAAAATGTGTTCTGTTCAAATCTTCAGAGTTAACAAGAAGGAGGCACAACTATTAAGTATAAAGATTAAAGTATAGATTGATGTATACATTAATGTACAATGATAATATGACAACTATAAGTTAAAGACCATTTACTACTACATGTATTTAACTTTAGTAACCACTAAAAAGAGATGGTATGTATAATTATTTAACAAGTCAGTAAAGGACAGAAAAGGAAGTTACATTTCCACTAAAACTAGCATTTCAAATGTGTATGTATTTGTTGTTGTATATTAATACAGCTGGGCTCAAATTTACTTGAGTCTCAGAATAGATAAGATCCTTTGATTATAGCTATTTTTTATTTGAAAAATTTAACTGCATTCAATCCATATAAGTAATAAAAATGAAAGGATAAACAATTTTAATTTTAACAAGCTCAATTGTTTATTTTTTAAAATTCCCATATATCATGCGAGTGATTGTTTGAAAGCTTGGTTAATCATCTCATTTTAAAACATTGACACTACACTTTTTAAAATTAAAATGATTAAATCTAAAATCTAACTGATGACATTGGACATCATACTTAAAGTCATTATTCCTCTTTTTATTTTACAGAAAATTTCAATAAACCTCTCAAGGCTTTGTGGACAGCAATTTCCAGTAAAAATATTCACACAAAAATCCTATCAGAATTTAAGATATTACATGTATTGCTATATAAAAGAAGTGGGCAGTTAAGAAAAACTAAATGCTTTCAACTATTGAAAAGGGTGAGTATATCATGTTATATTAGTTAACTTAAATGTTTAATTGATATAATTACATTTTCATTCATCATAGAAATCACCACATGTGATTAAGAATATTTATAAATTATATACCTCATATTGGAATAAATTAAGGGAATAAATCACAGAGGGGGAGCAATTAAACTACATATAGAGTTTAAATTTTAAAAACTTACATCAATAAGTTTATATGAGCTTTGTTAAAATTAATTATTGGTTTATTAACATCTATTCAGGTTGAAGCCTGCTTAAAGAGGTTTGAAAAGTTTGATAAAATTTACAGCTTGATGACAACACTCCATGATGACCTTACAAGGTATAGAAAATGTTGTTTGAAATTTGCTTTTTTTAGATTAAATCAAAGTTGAACAAAATAAATAATTAATTTGTGGATTCACAGACAATTAGGATTTCTTATTAGTTTTTTTTTTAAAATTAATCAAGTGAAGTTTATTTTTTTCTGAACTGAATTTTGTAAGCTATTGGTTGGGATTTACCATCCTTTCTGTGTTTATTATTGAAAATATCTGTGTGAAAGAATATTCAATACAAGATAACCCAGGGCGTAGCATACGTTGCAGACTTGCTCATCATAGATAGTGCAAAGAATGTGGGGGCGGGTGAGAGAATGGACACAAACGGCAGCACGAAGTAATGAAAAAATGCGAGTAAACATGGAGACATGTGCACATGGGTTGTTGTTACCTTCCCCCCACCCTTTACTACCATCCCTTGCCAACCATAAACTGTGATTTTATGACTCTAGGGTTAGTCATGTTTGCAAAAAATGGGGAAAAGAACAGGCAGAAAAAAACATTTAATTTTGTTTTAAAATTTTTTCATCTGGGAATCGAACCCATGGCTTTTCCGTGTGCAAGGCAGACGTGATACACTACACTACAAATTATATGTTATTCTGTGAAGGAACCGTCAGGTGAATGCAAGAAGCATTGTTGTCACAACCCCCCACCACACTTTTTTTTCTCTTTTCATCCCACTCCGCTTGCCCACTGTGATTTTTCGACCCCAGCGGGGTTCATTTGTCATGCTCATATGCACATGGTTGTTTACATGAATTATATTCAATACATGTATTTTACATTTAATTTTATGGAGAAAAAGTGTTTTGCTACATATCATTTCAATTGAAAATCTCAATTTTCAGAACATAACTATGATGATAATTGGGGCGTTCCTGTATTATTAATTTCTATAATATAGTCTTATCAATGTTTACTTAGACTACAACTGCAAGGTTTAAATTATAAATTTATAAGGCTCTATATATTTTATTTTTTGTTTCCTTAAATGAATGACAACACCTGTCTCGCAGGGAAGGTGGAGCATGGCATATTGTTGGGAGGGAATCTGAATTTTGTAACTAAAGTGGTATGATAGGAATAAAAAAGTTTATTTTTACTATGATATATTGTCTACCATTCTACGTGTCTTTGTCTCACAGTTGCCTCCATTCAACTCAAATCGCTGAACAAAAAGATGAACTCACTCCCATTGTATACACTTTGTATCTCTTATTTCAGTGCCAATTCTGACTTAGCAGCAAGAAAAACGTTTGTGTATCTACCTCCACAACAGACATGGTCATATCTGCTTTACCTTAAAACAGTATATGTCAGGCTACTAGAAGCAACTATTAGTTATTGTGTTTGTGCCTTCAAGTATCCTTTTTCTTAACTACTACAAACGCTACGAACTCATAACCTCTATATACATTTTAAATTGAATTTTAATATTTTTTAAAATTTTAAGCTTGGGAAGGGAATGCCTTGTCAAAATTGTATTTAATTATTGCTATTTTGTCAGTTCTACTTTACAATGTTATTTTATTTTATTTGTTTTAAATGTCTTTACTTAACTAACTTGGTAGACATCTTAGTAACCAATTTGCATTAGGATGGATAGTTCCTTCTATGGTTTTATACATGACAGTTACTTCAAGAATTTGGTAAGAATCGTGAATTAATATTGTGATTTAGGAAATAATCACTACTCAAAAAGATAAAATAATATTATTAATTTTAAAATAATTTTTCCCTAAACGACCGGAAGAATGAACCTTTCTGGCGTTATTTCCATTTTCAGTTACATTTCTATCAAGCAGAAATTTAAAACAAAAATATAAAAATATTTTCTTTTTTAAAGTGATCTTTACTTTTAATCATTATGTCAGAGCTGTCAATTTATACCTCAGCTTTAGTTTATCAACTTAATTTTTAAGGTTTTACATTTTATGTAATCTCAACAGAAATGTTTAATTACATTACATTTGCATCTACAATGTTCTAATGAGACTATTACTATAACTAATTACATTTTCAGGCTTCTCAGTGGGCGTTTATCTGAAAAGTTAGTTGAATTCTACAATGAGCTTCACACTTATAAGCCTTGTTTTGAACGTACTGATTCTAAATGGGTAATTATGTCAATTTAAATTATAGATTTAACTAGGGTATCACCCGTCAAAAATGACAAAAAAAATTTAAATAAATATATTTCAGCTTCAATGTCTTTATTTATAACAAATGTTCATCAGAACAAACAAAATCAATACATATAAAAAAAAATTATTTATGTATGTACATTTGTCCTTTATAGCTCACTAAACCATTCATCCGATCACTATTAAAATTTGGGAAATTGCTGAGTACGCTTCTGGGATAGTTTGTGTGAAAAAAACTTTTTGAGAATAGATACTCATGGGGAACCAGGGGCCCTAAATGTTTTTTTTTCTTAGTTTAATCTTTAGGTTCTTGGAAAATAAATGGATCTTGACCAAACTTAGTACATATATATTTTATAGCCCATATTAAAATACCATACTGCGTTCAACCCATAATGTCCATCCCTTTGTGGCAGTAGGCCCAAAATCTTTATTTTTGTAAGCGTTGAACACTTTATTTACATTTTGATTGTAAACAACCTTGAAAGATATTGAAAAATATTTATATCATGATTTAGATTGAAATAAACAGGTATTTTAAAATTAACCTCTTGCACTGATTGGGCCTGGGGGCCCTTAATTTTGTTTTTGCCTATATGAGATGTATACAAATTGTTTAAGCGTTAACGAATGGGAAAATAAATGGATCTTTATTAACCAAACGAGGTGTATAATGACCTTGATAGCCCAATTTAAAATTCTATGGGGAATCGAATCTTTAATATTCATCTCTTGGGGCAGGGGGCCCTGATTCTCTTTTCGTAAATGTTTAATATTTTATTCCCCATTCTGTGATATTGTCATTTTTTAAAAAAATTTCAACATAGATGATTATAATACTTTTGTTATCTATTACAGACACTCCTTCTATAATGAAGATTATTAGTTTTACTTAGGTTTATATAGTTAAGATTAAAAATCTGTTGATAGAAGGTAATCAAAAGATAAATATTTGGTTAATAAACGTAATCTTTTTCAGAATGAGCCTACGCTTCCTGCAATCCTTTGTTGTAGTTTTTCTATCAATGCTTCAAAAGATATGGAAAGGTATGAATGTGGTATCACTTAAGTATAGTTTAAGACTAGTTTTTAATGTTTAATTTGAATAGTATATGTTTGGTTTACTAAATGCTGGAAATATTTTTTGTCAACAAAACTGTCTTTTGTGCATTGAGATTAAAATATTTTTTATACAGTTTTTCAAAAGATAAGAATGAAAGGAATAAACCAGAGATTGGTGAAGGAAAGCACAATGAATACGATTTATACCAAGTTGAGGATTTCGGAGGTAAAAATAAGTGATAAATACATTACTCAATTTAAATATATTTATTGACGCTCTTTCTTCATAGAAATATAATGCAACCTACTCCCTTTTATAAGAAGGCTCAGATCTTGATGGCCTATTGGCAGGTAAAGCAAATAGCTTCACAAGGGGATTGTGTACCACAATGCCCAGCGACCTTTATTTCTCCAAATGTCAGCTACCTATCAGAGCTGGGTGGACTCAGGGATACCCTTAATCCATGGGATCAAATCCGTGCTTTCACAGAAACTCAAACCTCCAACTCTCAACTAAGCTGAGCGTGGATGCTACTCCATCAAGTTGCACCAGAATTTCAAATGGTGTGCACCAATATCCACAGAATATGAATAAAAAGATAAATTTACTATTTTAGCTATGATAGAATCTTGAAGATCAAAGCCAGTTTTGTCTGGTAAATATAAAGCACTATTAATTTAAGTTTTGTTGGATAGCCACACATTTCTCTATCAACTAATGACCATCCTAGCTCACAAATTAGTCCAGTTATTGACTAACCTGTATCAGGTTTAGAAATTCACCCTTTTCCTCATTGTTATGAAGCCTGCTGGACAACCAATACATAATATACATTAGTTGATACAATTTTTGTCTGACCTGACTTTCCATCCTGTTGACACAATATTTAAAAGCAGAAACTACTTAATATAAGATTTTTCTTGTCAGCTGTTTTCCTATGTTGATTTCAGCCACTTTTCACCACCATCCCTGCAGTTGAAATGATACTCCTACCATAAATAATTTTTCATGGTTTTAAAATCTAGTTTTCAAATAATTGCTTTTTTCCCCCTTCCAGTTTAAAATTTATGTAACATGTATGGGTAGCCCTTTTGAGAACTCGTTCAGCTTCATGTTGCACTCCTCATTTAAAAGTTAATTTAAATTAAGCCATTTCCAACAAGTGCTTTTCCTATTCACTACATAAGACATGGCTGCTGGAGCGTTTTTGGAGCCTGTAGTTTTTGTTACATAATGTTCAGTAAACAATAAATTAATATTAACAATACTTTTTAGAATCTCTTGCCAGTGCAGCAATTTGACTAATTACCTCTTCAGAAAAACTGTAATTTTTTTTAATTAATCAAAATTTATGTTTTTCCTTTTCACATGCAGTACCAGTTACAATTCAAAGAAAAAAAGAAGAAGCAGAGCCCATCAGGGAAAATAATTATGAAGGAATTTCTAAAGTTAAAATTCAAGGTTTGAAAAAAAAGAAAAGAAAGCAACAGAAAAACACATTATCTTGTAACTTTCAAGAACAGAACAATAATAATGAAACGGCAGTGCCTGTGAAAAAAGCTAAGAAAAGAAAAGCTTGCGTTACACCAGAAGTGATAGAAAGCATGAAAAAGACAAAAAAGGAAACACACATTTTATCAAATGCAGATGAAATGGCTGATGCCATTGACAAAAGGAAATCCAAGAAAAAAAAGAAAGCTGACACAGGAGATGGGATTGAATTGGCCAAGAACATAATTCCTGTACAATCTGACCAACAATTTTTAGTTAATGTTAAAACATCCAAAAGCAAAAAACTTAAGAAGAAAAGAAAAAAGAAACATAAATTAACTAAGAACTTATAAATTCTTTAAAAATCTTAAACTTAAACTATAAGTTAACAAATGACCTCATTCATTGGAAACAGCAAAATATTTGTCACCAATGTGGATGATACCTATGCCTCTGAGAATACATAGATAATTTATAAAAAAATTGTGCTGTATTTTGTGCTTATTTATATTTGTTCATTGTAGTTAAATATTGATAATTATTTTGTAAAAATAATGCTTTTGACCTGAATTTTCTCCAAGCATAGTTGAACAAACTTAAAATGATACATGTTTCTTTTTAAATAGCTGTAATTGTAATGAATATAAGTTTTAAAAAGAAACAGAAAATGTTTGTTGGATATTTGCAATAAATAGGTCAAGAGATAGGTTTTAGTCTTTGACATAAATTTATTCCATGAATTGAAATACAAACATCAGATTTGCATTAATAAGTTTCAAACATGTCACTATTTAGTGAAAAGATTCCACTTTAAAAAAAAAACGAAAATGTCCTTTTATTTTTATGTAAATAAATATTGTTTAAAAAGGCCTAAAATATTATGCAATCAAAATTCTAACCAATCTTTCATATAAATACATGTCTTTGGTGATATCAGACCATCTACTGTACATCTGCTGATAACCTGGAATAAATAAATTTACTCACATTTGAAATTATACTTAAACCTATGTGTGTGTGTATGTTAGGGCTGTTATCGATTAATTTAAAATTAATCGTTAACTTTTGAAAAATTACCGAATATTTAATTGATAATTTTTATAAATCTAAAAATAAGATCTATGATGTCATTAAACTGAAAATTTCAAGGGAAGTAACAAAAACATGGATTTCACATTTTTTGATTTAGATAAAAAATAGTTCAATATAATGTCAAAGAATTTAAATTTTGTTATTGTTAATTAAGTAAAAACAATGTTAAATTGTTGATATCATTTTCAATATAAAACAGTTTGTACGTAAAAAGCAACTATTTTTAATTATTAATAATACATTATTTATTGATAAATGGATTATAGCATTGAAAAGATTTTCCATAATTTTTATGGCTATTTTATCGATAAAGTTTTTTTACCGATTAATCGAGAAATGAGTCCATAATTTCCGCAGCCCTAATGTATGTAAGTGTTTTTGTGTGTATATATATATGCATGAATATATATACTAGATTTTGCCGGAGCGCCGTGGCGCCTGCGGCGCCCACTTTTTTAGGGCGCCTACGGCGCCAACCCTTTTCAAAAGCCCAACTAACTTGTCCTTTTTTGATAAATACGAAATATTAAACTTCCTGAAATGTACGCAAAGTATTTAATAATAATAGGGGTTGTATTTTGCGCACCGATGCACACCAAACAATGACGTCATCATATTAAATATTTTTACAGCGCTCATCAACACACGATTTTTCAACTAAACTAACTGCTGTAGACTGTCGTACATCGCTCCTCAGCGTTACAGATCCAGTGAGTGACTTGGACTATTATATTATTTATGTGTATGTATGTATATATATATATGTACATACACACATTACTAATACCAAAGTATAAATTAAACACTTAGACACAAGATCTAACATTAATATGTCACATGACTTCATCTTAAATCACTATTCCTTATCAATTTTATTCACAAGACTTACTGGACAGACACCGCATGGTGTTCTCACAAAACCTGATGTGTCAGACAATGGTTTCACAGCTCTATAAATTTTCACTGAAGAATCCCCTGGAGCCATCCCTTGCATCCCTGTAGTTTTAGCAGAGAGTTCAGCTTTACCATCAAATATGAGGGTGTCAAGAATGGACTCCATGTCCTTCACAGATAAATTAACCTAAAGAAAGAAAAAATACTATTAACCAGTTATAAAATAAGATTGTCATCAGGCTGCATCTACCCACTCAATATTATGTTTAGTTTATCAAAAGTGGAGTCATTCATTATTAATTATAAATAACTATACAGAATACCTGTACCAATTATAATGTAGTTAAATAATAAATGTATAAATTATAATTACTAAAATGACTACAGACAACATATTTCTTTTAAAATCTTTCCAAATGAAATATCACATCAATCAAAAAGACATACTGGCATTTTAAGAGCTATAAAATATAGCAAGAACTGTAATTAGATACCAAATACTCTACATTAAACTTTCAAAATTAAACAAATCTCCTACAAATGGCTTGGTTTATATCAGAACCAGTTTTATAATAATGTAGCTTCCATTTCAAGCTTTAAGAAGGTTTACATTTTTAAAAGGGGGGAACAGTCTAAATTTACTTGAGATTAATGTATCATACAGAATGGGACTGCAAAAAGCTTTTTAATAAAAAACAAATTTCACAAACTATGCGTGTAAGAAGACAATAAATTGAAGCTTCATTATGAACAAGTACTAATAATACTAAATGTTTCGGCTAATGCCTTCATCAGTACAATAACATAATAATTACTTACATATATCTTAAAACTTATTAAATGATAAAAAATGAAATGTGTTTTAAGATGTATGTAAGTAATTATGTATGTTATTGTACTGATGAAGGCATTAGCCAAAACGTTTACTATTATTAGTATTAGTTCATAATAAAGCTTCAATTTATTGTCTTCTTACACAAATAGTTTGTGTAATTTGTTTATTAAATTTACTTGAACTTGAAGTGTATATTTAAAAAATAACCCTGATGGAAATTGCAAATCTATATATACCAGGGTAGTTACTAACACCAAAAAACAAGAAATTTTCATAATAAACAAGGCCAAAAAATAAGTTTTAATTTTAAATAAATCTTATTAACGCTTTATTAGAAAAAGTCTGCAAGAAAATTTAAACATCACCAGTTTATAAATGTACAATTATCAGGCAAAGGTAGAAAACAAATATTTTACAAGCATTATTTCTGCAAAGTATGATAACCAAAAATTGTATGTCTTGAAAAAATTTTTATTCAACAAAGTCAGATTTCTAAAAATGAACAAATCTTATATCCTTTATGCGAACACAGAATACAAGTTTATGATTGAAAAAAAGGAGCCACAGTTTGTAATTTTATAAAGAGTTTATAACTAAACTGTTTTACTAAGAAATATATGGAAAATATGTTTTGTATAAAGACACAACAAAGAACAAATGGGCTGTCAGATGAGATTGCCTTTGCTCTATGGAATATCACTGTAGTTTCAACATTAAATATTTTGTCTTTCTAATCATATATTTTTTCTAGCAGTGAAGTGATGACCATAAATCAATAAATAAATATTGCATATTTTCTTTCTTTTTTAATTTTTCAGTACATAATATATGTCAATATTTTTAATATAAAAATATATATCAAAATAAATATTTACACAAGTAATAGCTAAATCTGTTACTTCCAGTACAACAAATTGATTTTGTTAATTTCACACTGAAAATCTCTGGAACTCTTTATGAATACCTAACAGAATTAAAATGGCCCTATTCATTTATTAATGTATTAATAATTGTTTTATCTTAAGACTATTACCTTACTTATGCCCAAATTGGTTATGTATTTCAGAACATCTTCAGCTGAAGCATAAGAAGCCTGGAGTCTTGTCCATGGCTCCTCAGGGTAAACTTTATTGGCATCCACTACCTGAGTTGGCATATCAATTTTATATTTCAGTAAAATAAAAGAGATATTTACAAAAATACTAAATGAACATGTATAAAATAACTGATTTTGGCTGCAATGATTTACATTTAATTTAATTGATAAACTGGCTACATACAATTTTCAACCTAATCAAAATACCAGAGGTGGCCTTAGGGATTTGCAAATAGGGCAACTGCCTCAGAAGATCCTTTACTGTATAAAGTCTACACATACAACTCTTTGCCCCACTTAATTAACATTTGACACTCGCCCAAGGCTGCACAGACTGCTAAGGCCGCCTCTGCAAATCTACCCTTTGTTGTAAGAACTTGTGAGCTTGTGCATTGAGAATCTCAACAAACTCTGACTCAAATTCTGATGCGCTGTACCAAGGCCCTCCTGTCACGGACTGGTCTGGCTCAAGGTTGTACAGCATATACACCTTTTTCTTGGAGGCCTAAGACAAAAATGACAAACTTTCCTGGGTTGAAGGCAGAAGTTTTTGTAAACAGTTGCAATGCTCATGGAGAGAGAAAAATATACTTTTTTTACATACTGGTACACATTAAACCGATTAAATCAGCCTTAAAAACTAACAAAAAGACCAACCTAATACTGATATGACATTGTCACCAAGACACAGATTTTTTTTTTCAATATTTTTTATTTTCTTAAGCATTGGAAAAATGGCTGTAGCTGATATTTCTCCTGGTTTACCCACAACTAAAATCTAAATACCTATAGATAAGAAATGTTCTTTTAAAGAGTTTTAAAAAATTACACATTCTATTATATCCGATTTTATAGTATGATTAAACTTATAATAACTGACTTAATTAACCAAACCTTTTTGTTAGGGGATAAGTAACAATTTCTCTTTTACTTTTAAGATTTTTGAATGGAAAGAATGTAAATTCTAGTTAGGTTACTTTTCTCGTATACTCTGGACTTACTGCTCAACTAGAATCTATAAAGGCTAATGACTACCATTATAGTGGTAGTCATTGTTCACACCTTAATTATCTGAAGTCCTTACTTTAGTTGCAAATGCTACAAGGCATGTCAATAGCATCACTATATAAACAAGAAAATGCACAGTTAGATTGCGGTGTTGTGTGTATATTATTGTCATCAGACTAACAGATTTCCTGTATAAGAGTTTATTGCTGGTCAATTGTAAATAGACCTGCATTTGTATTACTCTGTACTTTTTGCAGATTTTTTTGCTTATAGCAACTTTTAAAAGATTTCTACAATCTCCTACTTTTTCAAACATTTAACTTTTATGTATAGGAAAGATCTTTAAGTTAAAATATTTCTGTTATTTTTTTAATTACGTTTATAAATTATCAACGAAAGTAGAATTATTAACATTTTTAAAGTCCTGGCTATAAACTCTTCCAAACCATTGCTTCCGAAAAACATTGTTATTATACAAATTGTTATTAACTAACTTCTAACCCAAATCCTTAACCACAATAAAATTAGTTAAGAATAGTGCGACAATAAAAGTAATTATGCTGCAAAGATAAGTTGCAAAAACTCATTTTAAATACTGATGAACTTTGCAAAAAACAAAAGTTAAAGTAACTCACATTAACTGACTTCACTGCTTTAATCAGCTTTTTGCTCTCCAAATTTTTCAGGATCTTGTTAAGTACTTGAATATTTTTTAAATTGCTTTTGATTCGAATATCTCTTGTCCATATTCCTGAAATTTTTGTAAATGAAAAGTCAAAACATAAGTACTATCAAAGACTAGTTAAGATTAATGAAAATAATTGTAATACTGGCTAATTTTATTAGTGTTAGCCTATTAGATTAACAAATCAAATAGCTCTTTAGATTAGATAAATTACATGCATTAATATGAAAAATATGAGAAAGTTTTGAAATGTAGACTAAATACTACATACAATCTTTATAAATTTTTAAAGAAAACATCTTGGGATCACTAAAAATGCAATTAACAGTTATTCATTAATTAAGAAGCATAAAGTGAATAAAAATTACTTACAGTTTGAAAACATTTATTAAGAGAAGCCATATAAAATTGATTTTTCTTATGAAATGCTTTTTAAAATCATTCAGTTTATTTGAAAATTGGAATATAACTCAATTAAAAATAAACGTGTTGCATATCAATATTTGATTTTCAAATTTAATGTGAAAAATTAATCCTCGGCACTACAGAAGTATATTTAAAATACTTCTATAGGGGGTATACAACTGAAAAAAAAGTGAAATGTACTTAGTGTCTCAAAAAATGTAAGCTCCCTTGATTTTATCTTTTTCTCAGTGCATTAGGGGCCATCCATATATTATGAAATTATGTACTCACAAAAGTCGTATTTTCGTACCCCCATCCCCCTATTGCACTCTGTACATTTCAAGCCCCCCTGCCCATGCATGCAAACAAATTTGCTTCCCCCCCCCCCCTTAAAATATTATTATAAACTATAGTCGAAAGATATTGGGTTTACTCTTTGGGGCTGTCCATAAATGATGTCAAGCGCCTAGAGGCGGAAGGAGGTCACGCATTTGTGATGATGTGTGACGAAGGTGAGGGGGTGTTTAGGAAATATGACGTCACATTAAAATGCGCAAATATAAATAAAATTTCCAATAAAATACTTGTTCGCTTGCAATTTAATTAATGACATTTTCAATGGCTTCACATGTGTTAACAATATTAGAATGCAACCTTTTATTAACTACAAACTTAAATTTAAAAGATATAAAAAAGTAATTTGAAACATTGTAATTTTCAATTAGACAATACGCTTTTAGGGGGAGGGTCAAAGTTTTGTGATGTCACATTGGAGGGGGGTTATAAGTTTTTGTGACAAAGGGGGAAGGGGGGTTGAAAATTGGCCGAAATCGCATGACATCATCCACGGACGCCCAAAAGACAGATAAAATATAACAATATAAGCAGTGAAATCGCCAACCCTGTTATGTATGTATAATGGCTGAGAGAGAAACTTCTACTTATTTCAAGAAATGGAATTATATATCAGACGTATATATTTTAGCAAAGTGGCAACATTTGGTTCGTTTGAATGCTGTTTGCAGTATGAGTGGTTTACGTTACTAAGCTTAGTATTTTGCAAATTAAATTTGTAGTTTATACGTATACATTCAGTCGAGACCCCCCTCCCCCCTTTGCATAAATACCAAAATGCTGTTAATTGAAGACCCCAGCCCCCCTCCTTGCATATGTAATATATGAATGGCCCTTCAGAATATTATCAAATATTGAACTAGGAAATATTTCTTTTTAATTTTTTTTCTTCCAATTTTCAATAACAAATCAAATTTAGTATTTTCTTTTAATTAAACTCCTTTTTAAAAATCTATTGTCATGGAAAATATTAAGTGTGCTAGATTAAAATTTAAAGTCAATTGATCAAAGGGAAATTAGGAACATTTTTATTACAAGATTTCCCTCAGACAAATGGACTTAGTTCTGAAGTTAAATAAAACCAATTAATAATCAAAGTAATTGATAACAGTTATTATGTCTTAAAACATACATTACCCTTATTTTGTGCATCTTTTATAATCTGGAAAACAACTTTTTCCTCAGTGTCAGCACCTTTGACCTGACTGAATTATTAAGACATTTTTTAATTGTCAGCAACACTTCAAAAATAGCAATAACAAAAACATATATCTGGTGATGTATTTAATTACATTTTTGTGACTACACAACATAGTAGTCCATTATGATAAAGAAGCTGATTGAGTTAAAATAACATTTAATTACCTTGCTGAATCTGGGTCTTTCAATCTATAGAGTATTTTTGTTCCACTTTTTAGAAGTTCAAGCCGATTCTAAAGTGTTGAGTAATATTGATATATTTATCATAATAAACATTGGTATTGTTCTTTGAATAATCATTAAATTGCAGTTTTAATTAAAACATTTTAAAATCTTATCCTAGATTATTTGCTGATTTAATCATACATTTGTCAATGATTTTAAAAAATTCACATATAGTGCAAAGAAATACTCACTGTTGAAAGTAGCCTATTAACAGCTATGACCCTTTGCTGGATGTCAGATTGAGGTATTGCGAGTTTGATGACATCATCAGATATTCCTTTAGGATTTTGGCCACATAATTCAATTATCCTGTAAATAATAAAGTAATACATTTAATTCCAAGTTAAATCACATACTGCGTTACCTCAGTGTACATTTTTAATCCGTTCCAGTACCTAGGTCTTAAACAGGACTATTTTATCCATAAGAAATATAAGGTAAATGATTTATACATTTCCATGAAAAATAAACATATTGTTATTTACTAGGGCTGTTACTGATTTTAAAAATTTTTCCTGTTTAATAGAGGAAAAAATTAATTGATTAATTTCAAAATTTTTTATTTTAATAACGCATATATACATCCCATTCAGTTGCAATTCATTTGTTCGCGAAATTGGTTCAGTTGCGGTAATTCCATGGCTCCCAAATTTTGTGAAGTTACACAGAAAATTCATTGTGTTTTGCAAGAAATAAGGAAGAAAAACCTTTTTATTTACGTATGCACGTCTAAATAAATAATAATAATAATACAAGGGAAAAGTAAGTAAGGTATAAAATATAATACAGTATAAATTATTAATAAATTGGACAAAAAAATATAAGAAATATTTTCTTAACTTTTAATAGAATATTAATCGATCAAGTTAATTATGATCTATTAAAATGTTTAATGATTAGTCAATTAATTTATCGTTAATATATGCTCTAATGTTCCTCATCTTTGTTATGTAATTGACTTCACCGCCTCCGCAACAATTTCCCATTAAATAAAGTCTTTGTTTTCACAATCATAGAAATTGTTTATCTTTGCATTCGGCATGCTGCAACCAAGTCCTGAATACGCACGTCAATTTCATCCTTTACAATAATCTCTTTTGAACTCCAAGGTATCTCAACCATTTTTTTTGTTGCTTGGCATTAGCTTTCTTAGGACTCATGTTATGAGAATTTACTAAAAATTTACAAGAAAATCATGTGACAATTTACAGTTATTGCACAAATCATTCACTTTATGGTAGCAACTGCTGTACTAATACACTTAAATATCATGCTGTGTGCTGTCATTCCTACAAGATACGCATGCGAGGCTTGTCACTTTGACTAGGGGCTATTTATAAATTACATTTACACACCTGTGGGAAGGGAGTCACACATTTGTGATGATGTATGATGAAGGGGGATTGTTTAAGAACTGTTATGTCACATCAAAGCCCGCAACTTTAAATAATAGTTCTGCTTAAATAAGTGATTGCTTACAATATATTTATGATGTTTTAAGTGGCTTCATGCATGTTACGATATTAGAGTGCTTTAGAAAAAACAGATCATGTGAAACACAATTAATAGGTTTAATAGATGAACCATCAAAAGTCTTAGACAATAATGATTAAATATATACAATACTACTAGACTTCTCAAAAGCATTTGACAAAGTTCAACACCTTAGTTTACTAAAAAAAACTTAACTTATCTCAACCTCGGTTATCTCGCCAACTCTATTATGTCGACGCTGTTGAAGTGGACCCGCCAAATTCTCTCTTTGTCTTAGCATTTTCTCATCGGTTCTGTTGCGAACACTAATATCTCGAGTACAAAAGAGGGCCAAATTTGCAAATTAATGTCGGTTATCTCGATTATCAATTGTTGTCAAGCCAGTTTGTTTTTGCGGACCAGTTAATTGTTAAATGAAAAGCCTGTTTTACTAACCGGTCTTTATTTTCCCTTAAATTTTTTAGAACCAAGAAGGGGAAGTCATGAAATTTCCACCTCACAAGGTCTGCTGGTGACATCACAGCTCGCTTGCATTCAGCTCTCAGCACTGTGTAATTTCTAGTACCATGCCTCGCTTACTATGCGGAAACTTTTTTTCATCAAAAATCATTCACTAGCAAACTCCACTATCAGTGATGACATATATTTTTATATTATTTATAGGTCGGGATATCATTATTAAGAAAACGCTTTGATGTCACTGCCATTGGCTCTGGTCCCTTACTCTTTCTAATTTATATAAATGATTTACCCAAAAACATCTCAACTAGGACAAAAGTTAGGTTATTTGCTGATTATTGTATAATCTATAGAACAATTAAATCAGAACAAGATGGCAAAATTTTACAAAAGTCAAAAGGACTTGGATGAATTGATAAAATGGCAAACTAACTGGAGCATGTCTTTCCACCAAGAAAAGTGTCAAATGTTAAGAGTAACAAAGAAAGAGAAACAAATTCAAAATATTTCATTCATGGAAAAGAACTAATCCAAACTAAAGATGCAAAATACTTAAAGTAATATTAAATGAGAAACTATCATGGAATGCCCATGTCCATGAAGTTAATAAAAAATCAAACAAATCCTTAGGCTTTATGAAAGGAACTTTTACAAATGTAATAGAAATATAAAACCAAAATATTATCCCTCATTGGTGAGACCTGTATTAGAATATGCATCATCTATGGCAGGGCCGGCCTAGGGCCTCCAATTAGTAGGGGCCTCGCACAGAAATCATAGAAAACAAAATATATTTAAAGGGCGAAATATGACCTAGGTCAAAACAACCAAAACCACCCAAACAGTGCAATACCTTTACCCCTGATTATTTTTAAATAGTGCATGTTTAAAATGTATTATTTTAAAATATATATTAATCTGTCTAGACACATTTTCACAAGATTGAGGAACTTGTAACTTAAATTTACGCCACATTTACAACTTTTGAATATCACATGCTTTAAGTAGTAAACATTTCACATTTAAATGCTGTTGTAAGCAGGAAAACATAAAAACAATTCTAAAAATGGGCTGGGATAAAAAAAAATTTTCAATAACATTATTTGACGAAATTAAGTCAGTCAAGGACAACCCCAAAGATTAAAATGAATTTTATGAATATCTTATGAATGAAGCTTAAAATTAAATATTCAAANGAAGGGGGGGTTAGAGTAGTTTGTACGTACGCATAGGGGACGCAAATAAATGATTTATAATTAAGTCTGAAGTTACAGTGGCCTGTAGTAGCTTTAATAAATACTATAATTAGGCTAGTAGGGCAATCCTTCGGATCCAGGTGCCAAATTATTTTACACCAAGAAGAGGAAGTATTGTACATCAAAGTGTGTTAATAATGTTATTTATGGATAGAACACAGCACACGTCTTATTTTTGTCCGATAACCAGTCAGCATATACCACATATTGATATTGTAATTGTCACACGGGATTTGCAAATAGCTGCCAAAAACTAAAAAGGTTATGTTTGTGAACTTTGTGACAGTTGCACCACTGAAAGGCCGTCAAATAGTATTCAAATAGCTTGCAAACGGAGCACGACTTTGTACCCTCTCCTCTGACACCGGAGTTTACGCTTTGCTTGAATCCCCAGTCCTTGGATAGTTAAAGTGTGAATGTCTCTGTGTACTGAACGAATGAACTCATGAGCATCTGCAACTGGGTGATCTTATTCAATTACTCAGTTTTTATGTTAACGACATTCTGATAGCCTAGCCAAGCATCTGTGACCACTGTTGTCTCTGGCAACTCAAAATTAGTTCCAGTGTTTGTGACATTTTTGAAAATGCTCTAAAATATGCACTGATTAAGAAAATGTGTCAATAATGACATAATTGTTTATTACTGATATGTTTCCGAGTGATATCACACACAAAATAATTTGGGACCGGGATTTGGAGGATTGCTATAAGTATAAATCGTATTATATAGGCATACAGTAATAGGGTAAAATGATACTTTATTGACCGTGGCCCAATGAGGTCATTACCGGCGGCCATCTTTGTTGTTATGGCGCATCCTTAAAAAAGCTAAAATTAAAATTCTATAGCTATACCTAACCCAAACCCTAAAACCTTCCATTTTTTGAAAATCCTTTTAGAATTTATAAAATTCTGTTTCTAGCTACTGGTAGCGTCAAGATGTCACGGTCGAGATTCTTTTAATCAGCCCAGTAAATTCAGTAATAGTATTCTACATACTAGTAAAGTGATTTACCACCTTGCAAACGCTATACGCTAAAAATAGCACTATTTTTGGCTTTAATGACTTAGTTTCTAAACCGTTTGACATGGGGTAAAAACGAAAGCACCTACAAGTAGTATGACAACAAGGCTACTATAATGAGACTGAATTCTTGTAAAGTTAGAGTGTAAATGTAATTTTAGATGACTCAGCTACCGCCTGCCGAGCACTTTTTTGCTTAATTTACTTCAAAGCAGACAATTTGACCTCAAAGCAGACACATAACCGAAATCACCAAAGAATAAATTTTTAGTTAAGGGGGTCAACAAATAACACTGGAGATGTCAATAATAATGCAATAAACGTTTATTAAAGAAATTAGAGCTCGAATAACTTAGTTCTGTATGATATGTACATTTAAATAAAGGTACACAGAATCAAAGCACAACATAGTATACTGACATTATCAGTAGAAACTTTTTTTTTTTTTTACAAAATAACTATAGGTAGATCTATAGCCACTAATTATAAATAGAGGAAATACGTTTAGAAATAAAATAACAGTCTACAGTCACTGGTCAGGGCAGCAAACAGTGCAAAAGTGGCTTGTTTTAAGGATGCAATATTTCGCATGCACTTTGCATGCCACCAGCCATCACATTGGACCCAAACCTCTGCCCCTCCCCTTTTTTTGCACCCTTGACACATTCCTGTCAACAAGAGATCCTCTTCTATATCTTAAGTATTGTCATCTGCAGCGATGTTAAGCTCCATTGTTTGAATCAACTGTGAGCCCTCACTGCTGCTATCAGATAGATCTATTACTGGATACTTCTTTACTTTCTTGGACTCCACTATTTTCCTTTTTTCAATCTGCTCTTCTTCTAGCTTGCATCTTTTTCCTTCCCTTTCTTGCTCTCTTTTCCTCTTGTAGCCTCTTTTTGTGTATCCTTTCTCTTCTGCCTTCTTCCCCCTCGATCTTTCTTTTCAGTTTATTTTTTATTTCTTTTTTGTCTGCTATTTTCTTTTTCAATGCTTCTCTAAACTCTTCTCCACTTACTAAGTTTGGCATGGTTGGAGCATTTGCTGTTTTCTTGTTTTTATTCCTCCTCACAAATGCAGGCAGCTTTAAAATGTTTTCTACTTTAAAGTTAGCTTTGCCTGTGCAGTTTTTGGGTTTTTCTACTTCTAGATGGCACGTTTCTATTAGCCCTACAGCTAAGGATTGAAACTTGATAAATTTCTCTTCTTCCTCTTTGCTAAGGTTGTCTCCAGCAGTACTTGTCATTGTCAGTTGACAAAAAAATTTATTAAATTGGTTGCGACCCATTTCATCATATAAAAAGTTTGAATAGTCTTGGAGTGCTTTAAGTTGTGCAGCAGACAAATGGGCCTTTGGTGGTGAAGATGCTGGTAATGATTCTGGTTGGGAAGATTTGTCAATGATAGACTTATTTTCATTCTCAAATGGGCTGTTTTCCTGTATAATGTGCTGGGTCTCTAAGACTATTTGTGTTTCATTCGCAATCGGTTGTGTCTCAATGAGTGCCTGTGTGTAAGATTCGATTGGCTGTGTCTCAATGATTGTTTCTGTGTAAGATTCAATTGGCTGTGTTTCAGTGGCTGCTGCCATGAGGGAAGGAAGGAACTCAATCAATTTGTTGTTATATATGCTGTGCAGGTGGTTTTTTATAAAAGGGTCGGCTTTTGTCAGGACTTTATTGCTGTTGGTGGGTTGGGCAACAGCATGAACTCCCAATGGTGTTGAACCGGATATAGCACTAGGACCAAGCTTCGTGGATTGCAGAATTCTATGTGGATCATATGGTAGTATTCCAGCTGCTTTAAAACTTTGTGCAGCAATGAAAGGTGTGGTGGCCTTTACCCATACTGGCTTTAAGACTTTGGCAAAGCTCTCCAGATTTACTCCCTCCCCGTGCTCACTTATGTAGTGTCGTATGGCATCTGACCAAGCTGATTTAATTGCACCAAAAAAAGCTTGATCTAGAGGCTGAATCAAGTGACTCAAATGTGGCAACAAACAATATAACACTATTTGGTTGTCATGACACAGCTGTGATGTCTCAACCAGTGCAGTGTGGCTACTGTGACCGTCTACCAGTAGAACTACAGGCTTCTGTACATGGGCTGTGGCTGGAATAAAGCTATCTCTTTTTGGATGGTATTCTCTTGTAGGGGTATATTAACAGGGGACTGAGGAAGTGTCCACTTGCACTGGCACATGCAAGAACTGTCACTTGTGACTCCACACCTGCAGTAACATTGTACATATGCTTCACGCCCCTGCTTTCGATGACCTTCCTGCTTTTGGCATCAAAAGAAAAGCCTGTTTCGTCTGCATTGTAAATGCGAGTAGGGTCACTAAGTAGATTGGGATCTATGCTGTCAACACAACATTTAAAATCATGAAACCACTTTTCAATAGCTTTTATTGTAACCAGGGCTCTCTCCTTTCCTAGTGATTGGGGAGTATGCAGTGTCAATTCAGGATGGCGTTTAAAAAATTTATTTAGCCATGATGATGTTGGCATTTTGGTTTTGCTCTTTGAAGAACAATGCCTGGTATCTAAGATATGTTTGGCGATTTGTCTCACCTCATCTCCAGTTTTTCCAAAGCTTCGCTTGACGTATAGCTCTATTAGCCAGTTAGCTAATTTGACCTCCTCTTCAGGCATGAGTAGGGTCTTTGCATAGGCTAGGACAGGCCGCTTGCCTGTCAATTGGTCGTAAAAAGTGGCAAGTGGAATGCCAAAGTCCTTACAAGCCTTTCTAATAGAGAGCCGTTTTTCCCTAATACTAGCCAATGCCGCATTGATTACATCTGGGCTCTGTTTTGTTCTTATGCTAGACATTGCTTTGAATCTGAAATATAATTATATTCTATTTAATTTTTATCCAAATAAAAACTTGGAGTCTAGATATAGACTAGACCTAGATCTTTAGCTTAATTTTCCTACATGAAAAAGTGTTTGCCCTGAAGTAATATCATACAATAAAACAAATAGATTTATGCTTCAGCGTGAACATGCCCTCAAAATGAACACTACTATTTTCAAATAACTCTAGAGGCCAAGAGCTTGTCCAACATTTAAATAATTTTTTTCTGCAGTTTAAAGTGTTCGGAACTTCGTAGCGAACACCACTTTGAAACAAACACTACTATTAAAAAGCATTGCAAAGTATAACAGTGTGGTTACTGACCTATTAGTAAGTGATTATGCAATACCAAAAAGAGTGTTTTCCAAAGTGAGCAGGAAAAGGGTAAAATCCGACTTAAAGTTCCCACATCAAATGGCCGCCATCTTTATTGATATGCAACATTACAAAGAAATTTGAAAATTCAACTATTAAAATTCTAAAACTAAACCTAAATAACAAAGGAAGAGAACACAGAGTTAGTTGCTATATAAGTATAAGAAGTATAAGTTTTAAGCCTTTTGGGAACAGCAAGTTGGATTTAGCCAGGAAAAGTAGTCTTAACCCGGAAATCAACTTCGTTCTTCCTAGGGATGTTGACAGCATGCAAGGCGCAAGGTTCAAGATGTTGACACAATTTTACTCACAAAATAGTAAATAGTATTTCCCGGAAAAGGAAACCATGAAATGATCAATCTGTAAGCCTATTATTGAACGTATTCGATGACAAAATTCAGTTGTTTTTTGATTACTGTGATGTAAAACGCGTAATTCGGGGGTCTCTGTTAAGCTAATCAAAATTTTCCACAAAAAAAATTCCGTAAATTTACAACATGCGCAGAAAGAGGTGCGAACGAGTATTGAAGTGCCTAATAAATGTCAATGAGCCCATGCTCACCTAACTCTTGTAATTTCTCTACAGATGCTCTGACGCATGGTGCCTCAGAGCTAACAGCTGCAACAAGAGCCATCACAATTAAATAGAAAAAATATATTCAAAGAATACAAAATCACAACACATGTATTTTTTAGGATTTCATTTTGAAAGCATTTTTAAACTGATAGGATTGAGTTCATATGGACACCATTCTATAATATTGGTTGCCAAGACATACAGTCTAATTACCGGTAACAACAGCATTTATTAAAATAAAACTATTAAAGCTTTTTTAAGGAAACTAAGTAACGTTTTAAGTAATTAACAAATTTTCTTTAAAAAAAGGCTACTCAGATTTACAGGTACATATGAATTATTAAATTTAAAGCTGTTTTTATATAGGAGCAATTTTAATTCCTTTTTTAATACTTGCAACACAGTTATTAGTTAAATTATTCAAATTACTATTTTCTCACAAAGGAATTTTAAGTATCAGTATAGTATGGTAAACACTATAACTATATTAATTATTGACCCACAAACTGTGAAAAGTGGGGAGGGAAACAAACACTTTTTTACATGAATTTTGCAATTTCAAAATCTTGTCTTACTCATCATAAATGATACCCCATTAGCCCCATTCCTAGCCCCAGCCATGTCTTTTTATTTTTAAGCATATTAAAATTAGCTTTGTTTCTTCTTGAGTCAAGAGAACAAAATATTATGATTTTATTATCAGTATGAGAGTGACAATAAAATTACATATCATTAAAATCTTTTGTTCCTTCTAAAAATCTTGTTTCACATAAAACAAAACTTGTTGCTATCATATGTCACAGAACGAGCCCAATATTCTCGCTACTGATATTTGAGGGGGTGTCAAAACTAATTATTAAAAATAGCTGGGACTAGTTAGTCAACAAAAAGGTGGGTGATGTAAGGATTTGGCAATGAACGTGAAAGATGATGCCGTTATCGGTGATTTTAAAGTATCGAGTGGCAGCGCGCTCGACTGGCGTGCCGGTGGTCATGGGTTCAAATCCATGCGAAGGCAAGGATTTGTTCCCAGGGCATAGGGACTCCCTTAGTCACCCAGCTCCGAATGGGTACCTAACACTAGTTAGGCGACTGGGTAATGCGTGGAACCCTCATAGCCCTGGCCTGTGAAAGCTTCATCAGTTGCTAACAGATCATCCGTCATGGACTGTGGACGCAAATATCTTCTGTATAGAAGGAGCGTCTGGAAAGATATCTTATAAGATAAGATTACGTATTATATATATAACTAGCTAAACCGTTGCGAGTTTCAGAAGAAAGGCAATTCAAGGAATCTCGTTAAGATAACAGTTAATTTACATTGTATTTGCACCATTTTGGTCCCTGGTTAAATATATATCTATACTAATAAAAGGGAAAGCCCTGACTGACTCACTCACTCACTCACTCACTCATTCATCACTAATTCTCCAACTTCCCGTGTACATAGAAGCATGAAACTTTGGAAAGATGTTGGGTACCCTTTCACTACGAAAATTGGTGAAAAAGAATTTTAAAAATCTCGCTCATGTGGGGCCGGAGGCCCAAAAACTTTTCTCTGCTACATCACTAATTCTCTAACTTGCCGTGTAGGTAGAAGCATGAAACTTTGGAAAGTTGTTGGGTGCCCACTAACAACGAAATTTGGCGAAAAATAAATTAAAAAATGTCACTCATGTTGGGCCGGGGGCCCAAAAAGTATTTTCCTTATATGGGCTCTATAAAATTTGAAAATCACCAATTTTCCTATTTTCCGTGTAGGTAGAATCATGAGAGTTTGGAACTTTTTTGAGTACATGCCCTCAATGATAATTTGTAGAAAAAATTTAAATTTCCCAATCATGTGGGGCCGGGCCCCAAAAACGTTTTTTCCTAATATGAGCTATATAACAATTAAAAAATCACTAATTCTCCTATTTCCTGTATAGGTAGAAATATGAAACTTTGGAAATGTTTTGAGTACATGCTCCCGGCGGAAATTGGCCCCCCAAAAAAGTTAAAACTCACTCTCATGGGGGGCCGCGAGACCAAATATAGTTTTTCTTATATTAAAAACAGACTCATCACTAATTCTCCAATTTTCAGTTTAGGTAGGAGCATGCAATTTTGGGTAGTTGTTGGGTACCTTCTCACGACAAAAACTGGCGAATAAGAATATAAAATCTCTATCATGTTGGGCCGGGGACCGAAAAGATTTTTTTTAGGGCTGTTATCGATTAAATTAAATTTAATCGTTAACTTTTGAAAAATTACCGATTAATTAATCTATAATTTTGTTAAGGCTAGAAATAAAGATGTATGACGTCATTAAACAGAAAATTTCAAGGGAAGTAATAAAAACAGACAATTAATAAAAATATCAATTTATTTTTAAAACATAGTTAATGAAAATAAGTTAAATAACGTATTAAAGTTTAGGCACTTGAATTAAAATTTCTAATTAATTAATATAAAAGTAATTCAGCCATATAGAAATTAATTGATGATTAACAAAAAAATAAAAAATCATCTCTTTATCAAAAGTGGTTCAAAAGTTATGATTTTTTTTCTAAGACCTCATAATCACTTTTTTAAAATGCCCATAACTTACGTATTTAATTTAATTTAAAATGTATAGCATAGTTGGCAGATATATTTAAATATAAGTAGTTCAATATAAAATGTATGAATTTAAATGTTGTTATTGTTAAATAATTAAAAACAATGTGTGTTTTTTTTTATATCATTGTCCTTATAAAATAGGTTATTTTAAAGTTTAAATTATGTAACCGCATTAACGGGGAAGTTTGTACGTAAAAAAAACTATAAAAAAAATATAAAAAACTATTAATTATTTATTAACAAATCGATTTAAAAACAAACAAACATTTCTTTTATTTTAATAATTATTTTATCTATTAAAATAATTTTAATCGATAAAATAATTTACCGATTAATCGAGAAATTAATCGGTAATTTCCGCAGCCCTAATTTTTATCCTTATATGGGCTTTATACAAATTGAAAATCACCAATTTTCATATTTCCCGTGTAGGTAGAAGCAAGAAACTTTTGAGATTTTTTAGTTCATGTTTCGTACGATAATTTGACCAAAAAAAGTTAAATTTCCCACTCATGGGGGCCCAGGCCCCAAAAACTTTTTTCCAAATATGGGCTATATTAAAATTGAAAATCACGAATTCTCCTTTTTCTCGTATAGGTAGAAGCATGAAACTGTGGTAATTTTTTGAGTACACGCTTCCGACATAAATTTGCTAAAAATAATGTTAAAACTATATCTCATGGGAGGCCGATGGCCCAAAAACTTTTTTTCTCTTAAATGAGCCATAAAAAAATTGAAAATCTATAATTCTCTTATTTCCCGGATAGGTAAAGGCATGCAACGTTGGGGTGTTGTTAAATACACTTCAACTATGGTAGCAGGTGAAAACATATTAAAAATATTCTTACTTGGGGGCCTGGGGCACAAAAATAGTTTTTAATGCACTCACTCAATCATCACTAATTCTTCCGGTAAAGGCAGGAGCATGAAAATATGGGAAGCTGTTGAGTGCCCTCTCACAACGAAAATGAAATTTAAAATTCCATATTATGTGGGGCTGGGGTCTTAAAAACTATTTCTCTTTTTTATAAAAATTGAAAATCACTAATTGTCCTTTTTGCTAAGTATGTAGAAATTTTAACTTTAGGAAGTTGTTGAGTTAACGTCCTCGATGGTAACAGGTGAATATATATTTAAAAAATCACTTACTGCATGCCGGAGGCCCCAATGTAGTTTTTCTATTAAATGAGCCATTATAAACTGAAAATTACTGCTTCTCCCATTTTCTGTGTAGGTAAAAGTATAAAGCCTACTGTACTGTTTAGTAACAGCCCGCGATGGTAATAAGGGAAAAAAAATAATTTTTTGATTCCAATCATGGGTGGCCGGGGGCTGAAAACCTTTTTTTCCTAAATGGACTATATAAATCTAAATCAACACTAATTCTCCAATGTTCCGTGTAGATAGAAGCTTGAAATTTTAAGAAGTTGTTGAGTACATTCCCGCGATGGTAAGGCGCAAAAAATATTAAATCCTTTCTCACTAGGGGGACGATTGCCTCAATATAGTTTTTTTTCTCATAATGAGCTATATAAAAAAGACACATTTTTCAATAACTGAAATCCTGATTTACCGCAGCAAAGAACGGGTAAATTGCTAGTATATATATATATATATAT